>JWJA01004727.1:0-12808 GCA_000812885.1 Lanzia echinophila
ATGATCAGTGGTTTAATTGTGTGGGTATTTGTGCAATAATGAAAAATCGAAAAGAAAAAGCGTGAGTAAATGTTGACATAAAGGTGTGGTTGCAACTTTGTACAGCATCGTGCCCGCACCGACCATTAGCCCTACTTGCGAGCGGTTGGAGATGCGTTGGGGCCGCCGTGAGCGACAACTGGGGAATCGTGAATGGTAACACCATCATCGGCAGAGCCACTCTCGGAGACGGTTGGGGTACAGCTTGAGGTTCGCCTGCGATGAGTTAGTGAGAGTACACAAGAATGTCGGCCATTTTCCATTTCCAACTCACTGATTGGCGGGTTTGCTTGGAGAGGCTTCAGTCAAGGAAACCTTGACAACTGACCTATCCAAGTCCTTGAAGCCAGCGACGTGACCAGCAGGGCTTTCCTCGGGTTAGCATAGCTTGAGTGCGGATGTGGAGTGGAGGTGCAACATACCTTGAAACCCCCTCTCTCTTCCAGGAACCGCTGGCGGGTCTGGAACCAGAGCCAGGAATGTGACGAGCGATTTGCGTAGCTCTGGGCAGAAGTGGTGATGGCATTGGTGGAGAAGCCAAAGCGATCATATCAGCAGCAGGTGCACCATAAGCTCCGACATTGTACTCGTTGGTGCGGAACTGTCGACGCTCGGTTGTGATACGCTTCAAATCCTTTTGTGCTGGAGTATCAGCATATCGGACTTGGAGCAAAAGACCTTCCTCGCCAATTGGCTGGCCATGAAACTTCTTGATAATCTCTTCGCAGACATCACGGTTCTCGAATCTGTTGAGAAGATATGTTAGCTAGATCCGACAACCCCGAAGTGGACCATGAATTTACCGAGCAAATCCAACGCCACGACTATGGTTTTGGCTGTCACGAAGGATCCTGCTAGAGCTGACTTTGTAGTCCATGAAGATAGCACCGAGTTCCTAATACACAGTCAGTCGGAGGAACGACGAACCCCAATCAGATGTACCCACCGATTCGGTCATAGTCTTTGGCAGGTTGGAAACGTAAAGGTTGGTCGAGTTGTCATCACCCTCGGCCTTAAGGCGAGCGTTGAAGGATTCCTATGAAATGTTAGCGACGCGCGGTGCACATTGAGTGTGGAAGAATATACTCGAGCAAAGCCAACTTCATAGCCAAGCTCCCAAAATCCACGAATGCAGAGCTCGGAGTCACGAACATCAAAGTATTTTGCAAAGCCAAATCTGCGAAAGTGTCAGTGGCAATAAACCAAACTCAGATATACCAATTCAACGTACCCCTTGCAAGCACCGGTTGCAGTATCGATGATTGCCTTTGAAGTCTCCACTCTACCGAAGCGGGCAGCATAGAGCGCAAGTGTGTCATCATCAGTGTTTGGGTGAAGGCCACGAATGTAAACATTGCGATTTCCTTTGATAGGATTGTGCAAGCTCTGATCCAAAGTTCGCATATTCTCTGTTGGGGTGAAGACAGCCGGAACAGCTTTTGGAATTGGAGGAAACTGCTTCAACATCCCCTGAATGTCGACACCAACAGGAATTGCAGTGGTAGCAGGATACGGTAACGACTTAACCATTGATTGGGCGTGAGGAACTGGAAGTGATTGAGGTGAAGGAGTCGAGCCGAAAGGAGAACGGTCGACTGCAGCAATGTGAGTTCCATGCTCACGGTGAGCAAACGAGCTATAATAAGGAGTTCCAGGAAGAGACTCTGTCGTAGAGTACGAGCCACGACGATTCTCAAGACCAGGGACGTCTTTGTTCGAATGATCCGATCTATCTGGATAAAAGCCGGCACGAGCTGTAGGAGTATAGGGAATAGCCGGATAGCCTGGAACATAACCAGGATAGGATGTTTGTGTAAGATAAGGTACACCGGGAAACGAGCTATATGCGTTCTCAGGCAATTGCTGGGGAGCCATAGATTGTGGTTGAAACATGCCAGGAGCATATACAAGTTGACCTTCTGGCGTGTAGAAAACTTGACCTCCTGCCATTGGAAGTTGGTTAGCAGCAATAGGATTCGTACCACCAGCCATGCTACCCTGAATGGCGAGACCAGCGAATTGATTGAGCATGGAATTCATAGGACTAGGGCCATTGTCGTTGGAGGAACCACCTGTAGCTGGTTGAGCAAAAGAACCTTGCTGACCTTGAGATTCGCGGCTTCCACGAGCTTGTTGAGCAGCGTACATGTTTGCCGGGGTGGAACGATTTTGGAAACTAGCACTTTCGGTGTGCGTTGTAGATTGTTGGTAAGACATGATATCCTGTGACGATAATTCTTGTTAGTATCAAAAATATGTATTGATGGTAGACAGTTGATGTAGTCGATGGAAATTGTAATGAATGGTAGGAAGAGATGGGGATAAGTAGATTGAAGGTGGGGGATATCTTGGAAAAGGTTTTTTTTGGTGGCTTGAGGGAAATAGTGAATATTGATGAGGAGATTGAAAGGATAGAAGTGATGCAGATAGTCGAAGGAAATAACGCAGACATATTGACATTGAAAGTGTGAAATCTGCACCATGAGAACAAAGTGATTTGGGAAGCTTGAAGAAATGAAACATTGTTTGACTTACTTTCACAAATCTTCTCAAGAAGACAACTTATGGCTCAATAATGGTATTCTCAGATAGTCCAACTAAAAGTTTCAAAATCAGTACAAAGTTCAACTTGAACCATTTCAATTCATGAGTTCCCTTGATAAGAGAATCACAAATCAACATGAAGATAAAATGAATAGAAGCACATACCTTTTTGTTTAAGAAGACAAATGAAGAATTGGAAAAAAAGACCTTTTTTTGAAAGTATTGCTTCAAGAAATGGGATAGTAGAAGTACGTCGTAAAAGCTTCAATGGCTACTTTCAAGAAACAAATTGAAGAAAATGAATTCTGTAGCGAGTGCAGTTTTCTAGAATGATAGAAAGCTATCGAGCCAGATGATTGTGAGGTAGAGATTGTGGTGAAGAATTGTTGTTGAGAAATTTCTATGATGAAGAGGAGTTTGTAAAAAAGAAGAGGATGAATGGGAGGAAAAATTATCGAAAGAAGTAGTGGGAAGAAAGGAGGAGGAGGAGGAGGAAATAAGTTGGAGTTAAAAATCGAGTTTCTTTTTGGTAGAAGATGGAAGGAAGGAAGGTAGGAATTAAATAAGTAATTCCAAATAAAAAAGGGCGTTTTTTGAGTAGGGGGCTGCAAAAGAGGAAGTTGCTGGCCAGTAAATAAATCTTTTCTAAGTAATTGTGTATTGGTATCAGTATCAGTATCCGTATCCAGATAAAATTGTTGGCTAATTCGATATTTTTTTATCGCTGCTAACTTTAAGTAGGTAGGTAGGTAAGATTTTGTATGTTGATATTATTCTTTTGGCAAGAGGTTGATAAAAGATTTAGGAAGTTGTGGTGGAAGAAGAGGTTGTTATTGTTATTGTTATTGTCGTTGATTAAAATGGAAGTCAAGACTTGAATTCACAGTTAGCAAAAATTCCCATAATGATAATAACAAAAGTTTTCTTCTTTTGGTTTTTCAATATTGAAATTTTATAGTGAATATAGTACAATCAGACCATACAATTCAGGGAATTTGAATAAAAGAGAAATTCAATTCAAGATATCCGGATAGATGGAGAATCATGATAGATCGATGATATAGACCCCGGGATGATGAGATGAAGTTTTGTATATACATACCTAGTGTATTAAAATAAGATGAATTCAAGATATCTTCTTCAAGAAAGAAAGTCCAATGCATCTATCTATCTATCTATCTTTGAAGACAAATAGGTAGGTAGGCGGCAGGCAGGCACTATCCAAGTAACTTTTCTTCTTGAATAGAAAGAAGAAAGGAAGGAAGAAAGTAAAAGTAAAATTTAATATGTCAACCAAGGCAACAAGCTCCAATCAATCTAAAAAGTTAAGGCAGGTGAGTACGGCAACAAGATACTGTACTAGTAACTTCAAAATGCTGTACAGATGAAATTTTGAAGAAAAGTATTTCTTAAGTTAATGACGACAACGATGAACAAATTTCAACTTTTCAAATTAAAAGTAAAGAACCACCCAGAAAAAACAAAAGTGACAAAATTCTACTTTCACAACATTGCACAACCACAAAGAAATAAATATCTGTAATCAACACAGATTATGTGAGGTTAAGTTGAACTTGATTTAAGGAGAATGAAAGAGTTGACTGTCAAACTTACAATTTGAACTTCCCATAGGAAAGGGGGCGAAGACAGTCTCTTATAGAACTCTTCATTTTCTATGTAGCTGTTACAGATATGCTTGCAAGATTCCGATTGCATATGGAGAAACGGATACTTCTTCTACTCCAAGGTATGCATGCACCTTGCCATATGACCAGGGTTTATTGCATTCACAATACCATTGTATATTTCTGCAACGGTTCTCAAGATTATTTACCTGTGTTCATGCAGGTTTCAGGACCCATTTAGGTGAGGAATTCCCTCCTCTTATCCTTTCAAAAGTGAGAAGTGACAGAACGACTAACTCACTACAGTAGAAGCCACGAGAAGCTATACCATGCTCCTACCCTCGAATACGAGGTTCATCAACAGAAAACTACTGGCCTGTTCCCCTCTCGTAGCCGCTTATATCGAATTGGAACTCCGTACTAGAATCACAGAATGAAAATTCTACCAGGATCCTTCAGTAACACAGAACTTCTATCATCGGAACGTGTTTTCGGAAGACACCATAGGAGGAGTCAAAATTGTCATTACAGAAGCCATGGAGTCGGCCTAGACTTTCGACATGTGGCCAGAACGAGGTCGGGATGAAAGATGGCTCAAGAGTTCAGATCCGAAGCATCGTCATGTTGCAGCAATCGTAGATCTCTTGCAATTAAAGAGATGTGGGGTCGGGTAAGACAGAAGATCTCTCTGCATTAGTCTTTTATTGAAATGGAGAATTGGTGAAGCCCAAAGGATAAAAAGAAAATGTTCAAATGAATTGCTAATCGATGTGCAGGCATAGACCTGCAGCCTTTAAAGTCCATATTTGCCGATATGAATACTTTTATCAAGTCAATACACCTCATCACCGAGCTCATGACGCAGCGATTGCAAAAGCATCAGACACTAGAGCAATTTGGGGCAATTTATTACAGTAAAATGATTGTTCTCAATGCTCATTGTATGATAAATCTGCAGTGGTGATAATTTGTGGTTAGTTTTAAGGTATCACAGAGATCCGAGCGCACGACAAGGGGTTACATATGACGCCCGCCAACCAGCCGAGCCATTTTCCTAAGTAAGCTTCCCCCCCACTACGAAGAGTTCAAGTTTCTTTAGAGTCCCCACGATTTACCTTCCATACGGCTGGCTCTTTTTCTATCACATATACACCCATGAATGACCGAGATAGTTTTCGGAGTTATCTATAGTTCATGTGGACATGATAAATGAGTACAACCATCTGGCTAATCATGAGAGTATCTTCAAGAAAAGAAAGCACAATTTCTTGAACAGTTTACTTGAATTGATTTAGTTTTTATTATACGGATTCATCTAACTCTATGATTACCACGCATGAGTTGCTGGTATTACAGGACCCAATCTCCAGCTATTCCTTCACCCTTCTCAATCCTTTTCAACACTTCACCAAAGTCCTCTATACACATTTAAATGTTTCCTTTCTCAAATTAATTCGTGTATCATGACTATCTTCAGTTGTTCACGATTGTGCGTGTTTACTATTGCGAGATACGTGTAGCATGACAGCCACAACGAAGATCAAATTTGAACCTGCATGGTGTCATGCAGCTCAACACCCATAGACCGGGTAGAAGTGCACGGAGCAGAATACGTCGAACTTGGAATGGTTAACGTGCGGTATGCTACGGGTCCTAGGATTCAGCATCTTGTTACCGGTAGCTTTGTTGAAAGGAACCGAGATGAGCAACTAATTTTTATTCTTCACCACGCTTCACGCGCCGTCAAATTCAAAAGTTGGCTAGTTCCCGTCCGGGATTTCTTCCGCGTACTACTAGACATGGGTTTCTCGATATTTAACTAAATCGATCGAGAATTCCGATGCAGTGTCTTATTTTGGACCATCTGGTTTGCATACATACATACGCCCGCAACGTTACTCTCTTCTGCGACCCCTCGAAGCAGTCAATATCGTCAATGATAGATATTGGCTTATATCAGGGAACATCCCTTCTCATTCACAAGAAAAAATTCCAAACTTCCTGAAGACCGGGAATGGGGAAGGCTCCGGGTTAGTAAATTACTGACAATGATAAGGCCTACCAGGATACAAGGACGCCCCCTGAAGAAAAGTGTCAGACAAGTATCTTCGTCGGCATGATGTTTAGACATAAACTGATATATGACAGAAGCTACAACTTAACAACCAACGAACGATTAGTAACCTATAGAAGAAAATTCACGGTACGCCAATTCCTAGTTCCCGAACATTTGACAATCTACTTTCCACATTTACGATCCACACACACACTTTTTCAAATAGGCAAAAAGCAGAGATAGGAGGGGTATACATAGACGCTTTACGTTATGTTTCCCAATGCGCTCCCATGCAGCCCATGCCATGGAAGTCGATACGAGGAATCGAATCTGCGAACCAACGAACCATATTCCTTTATTCGTGCGAATCAAACGAACGCCACATACAACGCTCTGCCTTCCACGTGCGGATGCCGCTTATGCCACCCCACAGAATCCGTACAGAGGATATACATAACCGCTTTGTTTGGCGGGGATAATGTGGGGTTGGCTGGGGAAGGGAAGGAAAGGCTAGATTACTCGAAATCTACAAACGAAATCGAGCTCCAAACATACCTGGACCTTGCTCTGTATGTACTAAGCTAAATTAAACGGCCAATTTTGAATTAGAACCGGAATCTATTTCATAGTGATCCGCGCCATATGCATAATTTCGAAGATGGTATTTTATCTACTACACGGTATTGCGCCCAACGAACGATATGATCGCTCGCCCAACGGTACGATTCGGTCGCTTTATACTCGGTGTGGCTGAGTTGAGTCACAACTTTAGAATATGATGCGATATGATGTCATATGTGCTCGGCTTTAGAGAAGAGCGTTACGTTGACAGCAGAACGGGAGAACGGGAGAAGGAGAAGCAGGCTACCGTCTTTTCGTTCGCTCGTTCGTTTGCTTGTTCGTCTGATCTAGTGGAAATTCGTCTCATCTCTTTTGTTTGCCTATGTATTATGGGGGTTGACTTATTATTTAATTCTAGATTTAAAGGGACTTCATACTGGTGGTTTTACAAATGTTTGCATCTGTTCCGAGAAAAGATACTTGTACATACATGCATGTATGTACATGTCTACGGTCCCTGCATTATATATTCGAAACTCACGGAAGGAGGGAAGGAACGGATGAATGCATTCTATTTTATTTTCTCCCCTGCAATAGGCTGACTGACTGGTAGATTTACGCTTATGAATGAATGGATTAATAGGAGAAGTGAGAAGGATGGAAAAGGAAGATACAGAAGATGTTGGATGAGGAATTGATGGAACAACAGATGGAGTGAACAGGGAATATTGGCTGGCTGGAAGATTGGTTGGAAGATATCACGAATAATGATTGAGAGATATGCTGTTGATGGTTTTGTGGTGATATATGGTTAGAGAGAACATAGTGGTTTAGGGGTTTAATATATATAACTACTGTACCCAACGATCATTGTTTTGTTTTCCTATCGCTGTTCCCGATTTGACTTGGCTTGGCTTGACTTGACTTGACTTGATTACAGTTATCATATAGTTACTAGGTAGTTCACATTGGGCTACCTACACTGATGGATCATCTATCTTCTCATTTATATGAGAGATAGCTGAAGGGAAGAAAGAGAGGACTTGAATACTAGGTGCTTGTTCTTAAAGTGGTAAATCAGAAGAGAGCTTAACTTATTTATGTATAGGCAGTGTAAGAAAGAAGCAAGACAAGACAAGATAAAGGTACAACTACGATTACCAATATAATACACCCTCCCTTCCTCTATAAAATCATACATACATACATACATACCTACCTACCTCCCCTCCTCTTCATCTACACAAAACTCCCACTCCCACTCCCCGTTCAATTCAATTCATTTCAATTCAATTCATTTCAAATCGATCCATCCATCCATCCATCCAAACTAGCTAAATCTTTTCTCCTCAACCTCGACCTCAACTTCAAAGTTGACTTGGCTTAGCTGGATTGCACTCCATTCCATGCATTCTATTCCATAACCCCATGCCACCTCACCTCCCGTCCCGACGGCACCGAAACGAGATGAGGAGATGAGGAGATGCTGTGGGTTCTGCGGCGTGGGTTACATTAGCTTGGGTTGGGTTGGGCTTGCGCTTGTTTATTGATACAATACATATCATATAGATATCATATGGATATAGTATCCTTGAAATCACCACAAACTCACTACAAGCAATAACAATAACATCACGTAACACCAGCAGTCTATAATCTATTTCAAACAACCCCGCTGTTGGTTCTCATTCTTATAAAGAAAGTACTCGCTTAGTTGACTAATCAATCTATATAGAAGCTAAAGTTAGGTCTCAAGCGAGGACATATTTACTTATATATATTCCCCCCTCCCCCCGCTGGTATGGCCTGTATCTAAAAATTGAATTGGTCTTTATATGATCTATATTTAAAATCATATGCTCAACCTAACCTACTCTCAAAAAAACCAACTTCTTCCCATAAAAGTCGTTTTCATATAGCAGCTGTAACGGCTGTACCACCAATCTGCTATGTATCTTGCGATGCTTTCCCATACCATATAACCAGGCCAATCAATGAAAAGAATAGATGAAAACAACATCTGAGGGGGCAAATACCTTTGATCTAAGATCTTTATTGGCTGGCTTATTGAAAAACATGCAAAAACACCACCAGTAATCATCTCAAAAAAAATAACATAACTTCTAATAATGACACTCGCTCAACCCACTTGTTCGTTGATCTACAGATTGGTGATCTACTAATTAATACCCATATTCATCTACCCACATACATACATTCCAGTCAAGACGATGAGATATACAAGCAATCAATCAAACCAACCAGTAAACAAGCAAACAGTCATAAAAGTCATAAAAAAAAGGATCTATTGAAACGATTTATCTCTCTCTCATTTCACCCCCCATCACCCCCCACAACAACCTATGTAACAAGAAGAAGAATTTTTAGAATGAAAAAAAAAACAGATGAGCAGATATCTATAGCCGATGAACTCCCTTTCTCTCTTTCCCTTCCACCACCTATCCACCCATTTCCCTCCACATACGCGAATAACCACTTTGGGGAATCCACGGGTGTGATGTGGCGCTCTTTAAGTAGTTTGAATATCATATATCATCCCATCCCATGCCCATTCCCGTCCACCACCTACCATCCCACCTACCATCCATCCACCGAACCCAAGTCTCGAACCCAAGTTTGGAATCTATCCACCAACCAGTGACCCGTCCACCCGGCCCAAATTGAATCTTGTTTGGTAGCAAGAGCATGAAGAAGATGAAGAAGAGGAAGGAGGAGAAACGTTTTCCAAGTTCAAGGTGAGTTCGACTTCGAATTCAAAGAGAGGTAATTATCGAGAGTGAGTTAAGAGTGGAGTAAAGTTTAAATAAATGTTGAAAAGAAGAAAGAAGACGTGGCACGATCATTTGATATCATCATGTCTAATTTGTTATATGTTATGTTGTATGCATTAAAAGAATTTGTGAATAAGGCCGATTTATGTCATGGTGAGGAAACTTTTGTTTTCCTCTCTCGTAAACACCAGCGCATGCATATATGATAAGAAACAGCAGGGTTCTATGACCATACATCCTCCTAAACAAAGGGTTAGTGAATGAAACTATAATTGTTTGTGTGACGCCAGTGCCAGTGCCTGCCACCAACTCGCCCCCGTTTGCGAGGTTTTGAATAACTTGGGGTGCAACGGGTGCCAGAATACAGTCAAGAACTAAATGACAGGGGCACCTAGCCAATACGAGCCTCGCCACGCGCTCGGGAAAAACGGCTTCCGGGATCCGGCATCCGTCTTTCGAACAAAAAGGCGAAGAACAAGATACATGAGAAAGGTATGGTAGGAAATACATACTTGGTATTGATTGGCAGATCGCATGCTCTTTACGATTTCCTCTGCCTTAGTTTCTGGAATTTCACGCTGCTCGGAAATTATTTTTCCTAAAACAGTGTTGACTTCTCGGGCCATGTTCGCAGCATCACCACAAACGTAGAAATATGCTTTTTGCAGGAGGATTTCGTTGATTTCTTTGGCCTGCTCTTTTAGTCGGTGCTGCACGTAAACCTTTTCGGGACCATCACGAGAGAAGGCGGTGATGAGAGAGAATTTGTCGCCCAGGGCTTCTTCGTATTGCTACAACTCATGTCAGTTGATAGCTTTAGCTTTCTAGATAAAAGTGAACTTACTTTCCATTCATCTTTGTACAAGAAATCTTCGGTGGACTTTCGGCAACCGAAGAATAAGATTGTTCGTCCGACATTCTCACCATTCTTGGCTTGCTGCGCTCTTTCTTGCACAAAGGCTCTGAAAGGCGCAACTCCGGTTCCAGGACCAACCATAATAATTGGCTTTGATGGATCCGACGGAAGTTTGAAGTTGGAGTGTCGAACGTGAACGGGAACGTGGATACCATCATACTTGTTTCTAGGGCCCGTGATCTCATAAGTGAGACCATGTGGATCTGGGTGCTCGTCGCCATGTTGCTTTTGCTTCAAAGCGAGCAAGTAATTTGTGGTAACACCCTTGAGAGCATCCGTTCGACCAGGGACAGTTGTCGACTCAACTACTGCAGTAATAGAAATTGTCTTCTTTTGGACGAGTGACGAAGATGAGATAGAGTAGTAACGAGGCTGAATCTTGCCAAGTCCTTCGATGAAAGCAGAGAACGGAATGGACGACCATTTTTCATCCCCTGCAATTTCCTCCAAGGCCTGTGCGATGTTGAGATAATTGTTGCTGATCTTTTCATGAAAGTAATCCCTATCTCCACCGAGTTTTGCCATCTCAGCCTTAGCAGCCTCGCTTGGCGCAAAAGGGGCCAAAGTTGCAATCATTTGACGTGACACGGGTGCACAAATCTCCATGTGATATCTCGCAATAGCATCGTATGTGGTAGGTGTGGGGAACGGAACCTTGGCAGTTGACTCTAGGGGCTTAACAGTGATAACGGAATCTCTCTTCGTTGCCAGTCCAGTAACAGTGAGAAAACGGTCGACTTCTTTTCCAGGATTTGTTGGCCAAACAGCAATATGGTCTCCAGTCTGGTAGCTGAGATTGGAACCACTGACATCGATTTCCATATGAAGGCAGTTGCGATCATCGACAGTGAAAAGCTCTTTGGACTCTGCAATAGGAGCAATGTACGGATTGTGCGCATTGTAAGGTCCCTTTGATGTTCCCTCCAAATGCATCTTGTTTGGTTCGCCGAGATAGACTTCTTTAGAATCCTTGGTAAGTTCTTCCCGATCGGTAATACTGAATACTGGCTCATAGACAGCCTCGCGTTCCTGAAGTCCCATTTTCTCAGCCAATGCGTTCCACATAGGGTCCTTCCAGGCCAAAAAGTCCTCTTCCATGGTGCCGGCACCGTCGTCTCCCTCACCAGCTTCACCAATCCTTGTAGCTCCGATTTTCTCAAAAGCTTTTGTGACATTTCGGACCATCGAGTTGTAGTGTTCATAAGTATTATTTCCCAGACCAAAAGCGACAAATTTCAGGTTGGCAAGAGATTTTTCGCCGCTCGAGAATTCAATATCTTCGCCCATGACGAATTCGTAGAAGTCTACCGCATTATCTGTTGGCTCGCCCTCACCATACGTAGCAAGTACAAACATAGCAACTTTGTCTTCTGGGAGAGTATCGAGGTTATCATAATCGTAATCCTCCAAATCCGCCACCATGGTCTCCAAACCGAAACGACTTTTCCCCTCCTTTGCCAATCTGGAGGCATAATCTTCTGCGGTACCGGTCTGCGACCCATAGAAGACTACACAATTCTTGTTCGACTCTTCCATTTTCTCGACAATGTTCCTCGTCTTGGCCGGTTTGTTCCCATTTGCCGCTGCATAACTTGTGGCATAAGGATCCTTTACGATCCCCCAATATGTGCCCTTTGTAAAATATGCTATTGTTCCCAAGGCCAATACTCCAAGGACTACAATGTCCAAAACATCTAGTTGTCCACTCATATTGAAATTGACAATCGGGTGATTGTTGAGAGAGACGGATTAAAAGATTGAGAGGCAACCGAAACGGTTGGAACAGAATATTTATGTTCACAGGCGCGGCTTCGGAGTTGGAAGGAAGTGGACAGCACGCCAAAAATAATTGTTGGTTCAAAAAGAAAGTGTTGGTGGTGTGTACTATGTATGTGCTGACTGTATTGAAATAAAATAAATGAATAAATTTATGAATAAAAGTACTGTACTGTACTGTACTGGTATTATGTACACATGTACAAAAAGAATGGTTGGACTTTAGAAGGCGCAGGGCTACGGGGCTACGGTAGACTTTAATGCGATAACGTATCCTTGAAGACGATCTGAACTTACCTAAGTCAGTCTTAACTTATAAAGTCCAAAAAAGAATTAGTGGCGTGGGTTTTTACTACGAAGTTACTGATAAAAAGTGAAGTGTTCTTTCAATTTTACCGAGAATAGCATCGGGATTGGCATAGCTGCTCCATACGAAGGAGCGAAGAATTTACTAATCGTCGGGTTTATATTTGCCTCCTAAAAGCTCGTTCCTCGTTTA
>JWJA01004728.1:0-11792 GCA_000812885.1 Lanzia echinophila
ATATACCGGTCCGAGAAAGGAATGAAGAAGAGACGCCGAAACAAACTCCAACTAAGGCAGCTGTAGAGATATCTGCAGTTGATCCGATAGCGACTTCGCA
Organism: Lanzia echinophila; assembly: GCA_000812885.1. Lineage (NCBI taxonomy): Eukaryota > Fungi > Ascomycota > Leotiomycetes > Helotiales > Rutstroemiaceae > Lanzia > Lanzia echinophila. The sequence goes on from JWJA01004728.1 coordinate 101, forward strand.
GACAATTGCGACTAAAGAAGAGACCGAAATCACAGCAGAGATTGGAGATACACCGAAAGCTTCTTCGAAGATGAGTGTAGTTATTACAACACCGGCCAGTTTAAAACATAAACGATTTGATAGCGAGGAACCTGTGGCGGAGGTAGAAAATAAAATAGAAAACACTACGGTGGAGACTACGGAAGTCGTGAATGACGAAGACGCGGAAAGCAGCGATGATGATGCCCCGGAAGAGGTTGCTCTAAATGATGCAGTGAGAATTGCGAAAGAAAAGGCACGAGAAGCCGCTAAAGCAGTGGAAGAGTATGTTATAGCAAAACATTGTACCATGGATGTTCCTAACTGTTACCAGACAAGCCGCAGCCTCGAGAAAGAAACGACAAGAAAAGGATGCTTTGCTCAAACGCCAAGCAGAAGCATCAAGCAAAAAGCGCAAACTTGAAGTAAACTCGGCAACCGATGAAATGTTACCTCCTTCCCAAAAAATAAAAGTCGACGAAGTTGTTTCAGCCTCACCTACCGGATCGCAGAATACAGAGCGAGATAACATGGAGCTTGATGAGGCAGAGTCGAATACTCTAGAAGGAGATGGAACTGCCGATGGGCGTTTGGACTCCGATGACGATGTAGAAGATATTGCCCGTACTTTCGCACCGCGACTTAGTCATATGCCATTACCAGATCTCCTACCAGTCGAATACCTAGAGGATGACGAATACACCTCCGCACCACAAGAGGAACGTAAGCAGCTTCCTATTCTTGCAAAAAAGAACAAGCTTCGCGATCTCATTGAAAAGCGACCAAAAGATCGAAGAATTGGTTCGACTACATATCGGGTGGCAGAATCACAAAATCCACATTTTCCACCCAAAGCATCCGTGCCAGCTCGGAATTTGAAAGAATCATGGCTGCAAGGTAGACCAGGAAGTAAGATGGGAACAAATAGGAAGCCTTATGGCAAAGGATTTTTTGGTTCGAGGAATTAGAATTGGTACAAGGTTGTATCTAACACATGGAGAAGATTATTTTCTTGTTAGGAGGGTCCGTCTCATCAGGTTTGGTGTTTGGTGTATTGAAAACTTCTATAGCGAAGCTCTATTGTGTTCACGGATTTGCCAAAAGATATAGGTGCGTTGGTTTTACGACAGTTTGTTTGGAACACACCGCTTGAGGGCGGTTCAATTACGAATGACAGTGAACTGTTATCTTCACAAGTAAGTGTGTTCTTTCCAATCCATTATGCTCAAGTTCGACAGGGGAAAAAAGTGACAGGACTATGATTTCATGTTGAAGTTCGGTTCAAATTAAATAGATAATACATAGTAGTGAAAATACCACGTTACATGTGAAGGATTCGGTGTTCTCCGTGTCCCATATTGGAAACTTTTGACTGCATCTATCGTTCTATGTGTTGAAGCAACATTGCTGCTGCTGCTCCTGGGATAGTTGCACGAACCTCAACGCCGCAGACTAGCTGCCTATATGTGCCAGTTTGCCTACCGTTGCCTAAACACGATATATGATTTCTGATAGATTGCCCGGGTCATTCTTCAACTGAGGAAGTAGAAATGGGGCATTGTAAGCTGAGAATGAGATTAGAAAGTGTCAGTACTTTCAAGGAAGTATAGAGTATTAAGATGTTGTGAGCCTCGTGAGATAAGATAATTATTGGAATTATTTTAAATGATGTGAAGGAATCATAGGTTTTAGGGCGAGATAGGGCTAATATCACTAACACATCGGCTAGGGATCCGAGCTGGTACTGTTCGGATCTCTCCCGGAGTGTATGCAGGACAGTGCAGTGCTGCCAGTGATACAGGATTGTTCGATCGGCGTGAGGTGTAGCTGTTTCGTTGTGTAGCTGTCCACCCATTTCTGCAGCTTGAGCAAACGGCTCCGGTCTGATCATTACTGAACTCGGTTGCATTATCAGGAATTGTTCGTAGATTTGTAGTTTGGAAAGTATGCTCAGGAAGGCAGGAAGGTATTGAGCTTGGGAAGATCTCTCCGTGGATTTCGAAGACCGTTCCTGGGCTTGTCTCTTGGTAGTAGATGATCTTCGAGATGATATCTAGAGTGTGCCACAGCAAATTAGTATATAGTAGGGACCTGGGAGGATAATGACCAGCGAAAGATTTGCTAAGATAATATGCGATAAGAAGTATGAAATGTATTCGGGTTGGGTGCTCTGGTGATACTATTATACAATCACCTTACCAAAATAGACAGTGCACTTACCTGCAAAGTGATGTTTTCCAACACAGAAACAACATCGAAGAAACCATCGGAAGATGTCACGACATTCAGATATGGTGAATAAGTTGAATGGAGAAAGTGGTTTGATCTATTTTAAAAGGTTTTGATCAACGCTTTACATTTTCACCATTTCTAAAAGCTATCACATCGCTGGCAGCTTCATCCTAGTTGGTGGCGCATCTTTAGCTTTCAATTTTCTTCCCAGCCTAATTACAAAAGAAAACATGAATTTTCTTGCTACATATAAAGCTCAAGAGACTTAATACTTTTGCACAACTTTGAATTCTGTTTAGAGTAGGTGTTTGGGAACCGGATCCATTCGGATTCGAGTTGAAGAGGACTCCCGATATCGAAAATAACTATCCTTTTGCGTATGTGGGATATCTCGTCTGTCCAAGAAAGATCAAATCGACATAGGTTAAATCATGAACGCCACGTCTGGTGGAAGATAGGTTGGTGTTGATTCCATTTCCAAGATTTGTGGGGTACTGCATTCACATCAACCACTGACAAGTGACTTGACTCCAACCAGAACGCAAACGAATGAAACGAAAGATTTATTTATGGTCATTTAAGCTACTCTATATTGTAACAGCGGGTTTTCTGAGAGGGAAAGAGTGAACGATCAAGATTCCAGCAAAGCTTCAAGCTTCACGATTTACGAACTTCTGGAAGCAATGTTTTGGTCAGCAATACGAGTTTATCTGCCAAACCCGAGAGTCGTACGAGATAAAAGTCTTGGAATTGATACTTTTGTAACCTTCAGGAGGACCTCATCATACCTATTCATCCATCGATGCTCGTCACCGCTTCACATCTATGGGAAGTGATCGCTGATTACAAGTGAAGGTGAGATGCTGTTCCAACAGCGCTTACCGTCGACCCCAGCAAATTTATTGTCGATGTTACATACAAGTCAAATCTTGAATTCCATTTTAGTGACTGCTAACCATACTGACATGAATACATGATTCGAACAAAGTTTCGCAGGTAGCATCATGATTGTTGGTCTCACAACCTAGAACTATCTCATTCACAACAACCACGAATGATGTAGGGACATCGATGATTATCGGCTGTATTCACGGAGACGGGGGGGGGGGGGATAGCCGGCCCAACGTTTTTAACCGTGCGGACATGCGTGCTCCACAATCGTCCACCGAACCGAAAACATCGTCCATGAATACATATATATGCTGCCGCTCTTGGGCCATTTACAACATATAAGAAAGAGCAGCATGTAGCATCTACTGCTACATGTCGAGTGGATATCTGGGGATCGACGTGGGGATATTACATTACGAAAACGCAGCATCGCAATAATAATACCGACAGCACTTCGCACTTTCATTCAAAAATCCTTCGATGTCCAGGTTCTTTGCACGGAATAGTTTACAGCGAAAACTAGGTCGGGAAAACATCGGTTGATGAAATGGAGATATGGGAAGGTTATGTGATATGCTGCATGCTGATTTGAAATAGATGCAGAAGTTGAGACTGTTGGTCGGCGAATATTCACCCTGGGCTCTACCGTAACCTTGAAATTTGGACTTGCAACACTTTCCCATGGAGAGATACTTTTATCCCAATAATCATTATGGGATTCTGATTACCATGATAGTTCTATGGTTCGTAAGATCCTCTGAAAACGTTTTGATACAAGTGAAAGAGGAGAAGTCGGGATTTTTGAATGTTTCTCTATTTTCCATTCTAAATAATGAGCAAGCTTATTTTCTATTCCAAGAACGCAGTCTTTTCTCCCTAAGGTTCCATATTTTCATTGGGAACAATGAATCAAGACTGGTCGAGTGGACGGCGGATAAATCGGTGGTGTGAAAGGCGATCCTTCAGACAAGCGACCAATGATATCGTTGGCAGTTGCAAGGGTACATGTGAAAATTTTATAGCTCACATGATACCGTGTCCTGTACGCGCGTGAATTACTGGGTTTATACCACTGTGTGGAGCATTGCCCAGGGCTTTCTTTCGCTGCGACAAGGAACTCGGTATACATTGTTGGAAGTCCTTGCAATTAAATAGAACCCACGAGGGTATTTATGGCGCGGATGCCCACATTAAGGAGGAATTGATGCTACGGCATGGGTTTCGTAGCTGCATATTAGATCAAACTCAGGTTCTGATCGGTGCCTGGTCAAGCAAACAACTGGTGAACTAGTGATGACACCACCTCGCTGTGTGATAAGCAAGATTGTACATGTAAAGACTTCTTAACCCGGGTATCCGAATACGCACTTGCATTGACTTTGACACCCTAATCTCGCGCTCTACTCTACCAAAATTTCAGTATAAAAAATGCCACTTTTTCTGGTTGGAAAATTTCAAAGTTTGTTTCGAGACTTCCCGATTTTTATTGATATCCTTGATACCAATATTGTTTCCCGTCCATCATCGTCCGCAACCTAGTACAACGATGCTTCAAGCCTTTGGCGCAAGTTATACTGGCTGTCTACAGCCTAGTAATATCGCCGCCATCACTGAAACAATGTCGCGACCGAAGCATCTCCGCACACCACTTGCATGCAACAGTCCGATGCATCTCGATGTTAACATCATATCTAGCAGATAAGATGTATTACCCCATGTTGAGCGTTCTCTCCCATCCATCCTTCATCCCCTCTCGTATTGTTTTCGCTGTCGATATGACTTCGATGCTGATTGGACGTCTGCGATCGATAGATTCGAATAGGTCATCGGACCTCTTTCCGGATCGAATTCGTCATCGAAAGAACATGCTATTCTGCATGCGTTCGCCCGTCGAGATCCTAAGATAATGCCGCTCGAGGTTCAAGATGTAGCACAGAGCTTCGCGTAGGGTAGTAGGCAATGATGTCGCTGTCGACACCCGTTCGATTCGGTTCCCCCGACCCAATAATACATAAGATGAAGTTGCAGATTGTAAATTCGTATTGTTGAGCATACGAAGTTGAAACATTGGAGTGTGCCTCGTTGGTTGAGGCTGTGTTATGATGGATCTTGCCCTACTGTTCTTCGATTCAGATTCGGTTAGCGTTTTATGTAGTGTAACCATTCGCTAACAACTGGAATCAAGCTGCGCGTTGAGCAACGAGGAACGTTTAAGGAAGAATAATTAGTTGTACACTGCATCCCATAATTCGTTTGTGTCGAGTCACAATCTTTCCCCGTTATCAGCACAAGAAACCACAAGTCCAAAAGATTAGATGCAATAATTCCTTCCGGAGTGTGGCATATTTGGAATGACGGCGGGAGTTGGGTAAATGTTGGTGTGCCGCAATAATCTCGTGGCGTCCATTCATGTAATCTCATCCCGAATCTGTTTAATAGTTCTTCCCCAAAACGATACACATTTATTAGCAAACAGCATAGACCAATAACCTTGACTCTTCCCTGAATCGAATGTTTTGGTATACATCCCTTGGACTGCTTCTGAATAACCCCTGACCCGATAACACTGCATACTGTACTGTGTGGGTAATGATCGAACGGGTTTCTTTCCCCGGGTAGTGTTTCGACCACCCATGCAGCGCCGTTTACTTTTTCTTCCAAAACTTCATTTCCTTCCCTTGTCTAGTTTCCAAATGACCACGTCCCCAAACATACTGTATGTATGTTTCCGATTGAATCACTAGTTTCTAGACACCATTGCCATAAACAGCGAGCAGTCATCTTGCTTTTACAATCTCTTTTAAAACGACCAATGCCGTCAATTCCAATCCATGTGTTCATCCATAATCGCATAAGACAGCAAAAGGAAAAAAAAGAAAAAACCAATTGAAGAAACTTCTGAGATGTGATTCTGTCGCCCTGAAGCCGTCCGCTCCTCCATCAACTTCTATCACTTCTACAAGAGACCGAGCAGAAAAATAATGATGTGACTGAACACCGAAAACGTAGTGCAACAGTATAGACGATATAGCCCCTTCTTGGCGTATGACTATGCTTGATTGGTGCTTAATAGAATCTAATATCGAATAGGATGCAACCCGGAAATCAGCAAAATGCCACCACACCTACCATAGTTCTTACTTGATCTAACCCCGCTCCTTGGGATGAATCTATCCCACCCCTTGTCTAAACTCCCACACCTCAGAGGCATCTATGTTTGTTTGCTCGAAAGTTTCCAAAATGAAGCAATGCTCTCAATATGCAACGAGGCAAACAAACATACCAAGTCGTTTTGCGACAGGTCTTCAGGATTCGACAACCTATCGCTAGCCCCCAAAGCTTTGATTCGCCAACTATATCATCCGGCCATCATGTCGCACTGACTGCACATATCCGACTTCCAATACTTGACCCGTCGGCTTATCCCATTTCATTTGAAAAAGCAAACGACAGCAAAAGCACTCCGACTGATAGAATTATGCATCTGGACGTTTTCTAATGTTCTTGATCATCTCTTCATTGAGCTCTCAATCAGCAAACAATACCTGGGATAACTTATAAGGGTGAGTATTATTCCTCAGTCATCGTAGGTAGATTTCACCATTTTACATTCATATATACTACGCATCATTACACTGGGATTTTAAAGACACAATATGCCAAACCCAAAGCAATTTATTTGTTCCCTCCCAAACTGTGGGGAGGCTTTTCTTAAAAAGCATAATCTCCAACTCCACCTAACCAATACCCATGATGGGACATTGAAACAATGTCGACATTGCGGTATATTTGTCAAGTTATTGAATCAGCATGTTCGAAGAATACATAAACTGAAAAAAAATCTTCATGGCCCTGGTAATATACTACCCATTCTCTTCAGCAGGTGTCTTGTATTTGCGATTGTTCAAGCAGTATTCAAGAGCTAACTCCTATGCAAGCAGTTCTATCTAAACGATCCTTAACCCGTTATCTCAAACGACGCAAGGATCCTTATCCTCATCCGATTATAGTTTCACGCTCACCGTCACCATTGACATTGCCACTACCTCAACCGTCACTCCCGCAGACTGTTGCACTGCCGAAGCCGGGAAGAAATGATGATCTGTCTCCCGACGCACCCCAACCACAAAACACGGAGATGAATTTGTTTGGGGCCAACTTGAGTGAAGGTCAGGGTGATGGTGACGATGCTAGTGGGAGTGGGAGTGGCGATGAGAACCCCGATGGGGACTCGGATGATGAAATTGGAATAAGTTGGAACTCACATGAAGCCGACGATAATATTTTAGGTTGGATCATCAAAACCGACGAGATGCACATTGCGCGGAGATTCGAAAATTCCTAATCGGAATATGTATATTATGTTGGTATGTCAATAGTGGGTTTGCTGGTTCTTTGCTGGATTATAAATGGCGTTGGGGTGGACTCATTTGAGACGAGGGAGTCTGTATAGATATGGGACGGCGGCTTGTTCCAAGGCATTGGAGCATGTGTGTTTGTTTAACTTGGGTTCCAACCACAAGATATCATGTATTCTTACTTTGTTGGTCATTACAAGACCTTGATACAAGATGGGCGGCATCCTGTCTGAGATGAGATAATTATACAGTGCGCAATAATCTAATCATTACAAATCGCAACTTCACTGTAAATCTCACGATGACATTGTGACTTTCTTCTCAACTTCAATCGTGAATGTCCATCCATTGGTGACCTAATTGACTTTTATGACGTTGAATACACGTTACTCAAGAAATTCGAGGTACTCGATCTTGTGTTCTCGCTGCTGTGATCGTGTTACTACATACGATACTTGCCAACGACACGAGATTCAGGTAGCGAGCAAATGTGGTGTAGCGTTCCCACCGCTTGGTCCATCCGGTACACGAATTTTTGTTTGTCGTTAATTTAGGCTTCGCGAATTCCTCGCTTTATGAGACATTTAGGAGACGCGAAGGGAGTACGTGGATGTTGCTTGTATGGAGAGGAGTCTTTAATTGGGGTTTTTATGATGAGTTGGGGTAATTTGGTGGTGAAGGGGAAAGTTGTAATTTCTGGTGTAACATGATTGGATTTTAGGGAAAGCGCGACGACAACGTATTGAGATTGAAATTCTTGAGGCACAAAATATTAAAATAATAATTTACGAAAAGAATAAAGTAGGAGTGAGTTCTACGAAATTCCGAGGATGACGACTAGCAGTAATACTTAGATGTCAAACGCCGGACTCTTCCTCGTCGGGAAAACCTAGCATCCAGGATCCACCATTCACTAGGAAACGCGAACAAGAAGAGACGAACCCTCCTAGCATTTGCATATATAGAGCTAGAACAATCCAGATGTACCGTAATCGTGCACTGTAAGAACGGATATCAAGTCGGTCGTCTAGATTTTCATGAATCTGCGATGCCATGAATACCCCGCGACGCCACCCCCTTGTCTTGTATCCACCATGCCCCATTATATCATGTTGGAAACATCGGCTCTCTTGCGACGAGAAGGATTGATTAGGCCCGAATTGAGCGTAATGAGTTCGGCTGCCGCTCGATTCGTTCTGCGGTACCCATCGCGCCAGAAGCTGGAGAACTAAACCCATGCTAGTGAAATGTCATGATGTTAGCAAAGTCGCAACGCAAAGTATCACATTCCTCGCACCCTGCACCGCTCTCGATCGACGCGCATTGAGATGATTTGTGGCTACGTGAGTACGGAAAGGGAGCGTGTGCTTGCCATAGGTTTTCATGTTCACTTCGCACGCGTCAATTGACGAGAATTAACGCCAACATGTACGGATTTTGCCTAAATCGCGGTAAATACCATTGGTCAATCGCGAAATGCAACAATTTGAGCTGTGAGAAGTTGGTTGGGGTTGATTGTGCGAAGTTGTAGAGGATTACACCAATTAGCATCTTAGCATCTTCTCCCGGTGAGCTCCTCTGGTGAAATCCATGTTACCGGTTATTCCCGGTGAGTTGAGATTTACAGCGATCTATAAAAACCAAAGGCGCAACTCGACGCAACTTTCACTTCAATCTCACCAAATCAATTTTCGAATCTGACATGGAAAGCACCACCCCACCCAGATTACTGATATCCGACAATAACCTTGGAGACTATTATTGTATTATTTCAGGCTGGATGGTCACGTTATTTGGATGTGATGCAGCTCCGATATTTTGCGAGTAGCCTTCGCGACGTGCCACAACATCACATGAGAATGCTATGATCTACAGTGATCAGAAACGATGACAACCAGCGATATTCAATGAATAGACCAACTAGCATGGAGGTGCTTAATGTCAAGGCGCCTTCATTAGAACTAAGAAGTTGGAGAGCATGGGTTTCTTTTGGTGCGTCTTGCATTCACCGTTCCCACCTGCCATTGGCAACACCAGATGCGGCCGTACTAGAGAATTCTATACATCGGAAAATTTCCTGGTCTCAGTTGCCATTCAATGATGAAAAGTTTTATCGACCAACTGTGGTGCAGGGAGCGGAGGACGTCGGTCTCAAAATTCCGCCATTATTGTTGTCTCCGCACGCAGTGTAGATCATACCCCGCACAATCCACAGACTGTTCGGCATTTTGAGGATCCAAAAGCAGCCTATACGCCGTTTTTAATATATGTTACCGCGCCCTGATCGTATTTTCTTTCCGTATTTAATCACCCGATTAATTACTATTGATGTTGGCTAAAGTGTTGTGCAGATGTTCATTGTTGCGCTCCAACTGGGATTTGGAGTATTTACAGCTTCCTGATTTTGACAATTCAAATCAGAAGAAGGTATTTAATACAGTCATGGATCTTGCTAAACAAAAAAGTTCGTTTCGGATTTTTTCTTCATGCAATAAATTGATGAGTATTTCTAAAACGAAAGAATGAGAATATTTTTGAGTCTCCTGGGTCTGTTTGACCTTTTAGTTCTCCCCAGTGCCTGTCAATATATATCATTTAGTTCTACGAGTTTGAATGTGAAGCTGAATGCATCAAGTCAAACTTTGGCTTCTTTACAACCACAAGTTTTGCCATCATTTGACTTCTCACCATTTGACGTTATTTCTCAAAGGTCTTCAAATGGAAACCATCATCTAGGTGATCTTACTCTTCGATATCGTTCAGTTGGAGGTAGTTCCTGGACCAGTATTGATTCCTCCTCTGCTCGAAAGGCCGTAACATCAACCGGTAGTTCCAGTTCAAATCTCGCGCCAACATTGCCATCAGGAATTCCATTCAACATAACCCGCAACTGGGCGACAAGTGGTTCTGATGTGATACTCAACTTCACGTTAACTAACACCGCTACCACGAGCATCGAAGTTGGCTCACTTGGATTTCCAATCGAATTTAATAGCATATTTACAGGTAGAACAGCAGTAGCTACCCAACAACTTTGCTCTCTTACCGATCCTAACATCGGTCTCGACGGCGGTTATCTGAGAGTGACACCTCTGAGTGGAACCGGTCCAGCGCTCGTGATTACACCATTAGGAAAGACGCCTTTTGAGGGTTGGAGGTTTCTAACGGAAGATACGACCTCAGCACTGTATTACCAGAGTCAAACTTTTGAAGGCTTCTATTCCTGGGAAGTTTATACCTTGGCATATGCCCAGAATGAGTGGAACTCAACTGTGCCCTGGAATACGCCTACTTCAGTCGTTCTTGCGGCTGGAAAGTCGATCACTCACGGTCTACGCTTTTCTGTTGCGAACAGTATTAGCGAAATTGAGGATACTGTTCAATCCACAGGAACCCCTCTTGCTATTGGTGTTCCCGGGTATATTATACCTCAGGATCTGACAGCGCATCTCTTCATTTCACACAACTCCTCTGTTTCATCAATAACCTCTTTTCCAGCCGGTGCATTCACAATCACGTCGATAAGCACGAATATCTACGGGCTGACTCCCATCTCTTCTGCATGGGGTCGAGTACGAGTTACGATACAATATGCCGATGGCCTAGTTCAAACAGTTCAATACCACATCTCCAAGTCTGGTCCACAAACTATATCCGATTTGGGAAACTTCTTAACCACTAGCCAATGGATTTCAGATACAAGCGATCCATTCGATAGAGCCCCTTCTGTCCTATCATATGATCGATCTGTAAATCGATTGGTAACACAAGATCCCCGAGTTTGGATTGCTGGACTAAGCGATGAGGCTGGAGCTGGGTCTTGGCTTGCAGCAACCATGAAACAAGCAGCCTCCCCTAACGCTGACGAGATTAATAAACTGGAAATTTTCGCCACACAGACACTATGGGGAACGATTCAAAACTCCGACTATAGTGTCAAAAAGAGTGTGTTCTACTACCAACCAGGTGCTGTCTCATACACTTACTCCTCTTCAATTGATTGGGGGAATTGGTGGAGCTGGGATAAGACTGATGCTTATGATACACAGAGGGCCTATGATTATGTTCATGTCACTGCTGCGTATTGGGCTCTTTACCGTGTTGCTCGATTTTATCCAACGCTAGTTAAGTTACAGACATGGCAATGGTATCTTAACCAGGCTTACAATACCATCATCTATGTCACCAGGAAT
>JWJA01004729.1:0-20379 GCA_000812885.1 Lanzia echinophila
TCTAAATAATATATTTTTTTTTTTCCGATTTTTTTTTTTATATGTATTTATCGTACCCGAACTTCTATCATAAAAGATGATTTCTTTCATAATAGTTTGGAAATAAGGGGAAATAGTTCTGTGGTACGGGGGTACACACACTCGTGTGGTAATCCATAAACCGTTTAACCATTGTTAGTATGGATCCTCATCATTACACTATATATGGGGGCGGCAGTGTCGAAAGGATCTACACCATCTATTCATGCAACCAAACCTCAGCCCCTTCGGTATAATCGTATACAAGAACAGTATAAAGGTGAGCTATACAGCTCGCTCATCTGGAAAAGGATTCTCAAGATTGAATTGAAGTTTTATCGGCGGGCGATTACGCTCACAACATCTGTGAAGATTTCGTATAACCTGACCCATGGCGTTGTACAGTAGTAGTACTTCAGGAATCAGAAGCCATAGACTCCAAGTTAGATTCCCGAGGCTGTAACCATTTACCATTTATCCAACACGTGGGTGAATTTAAAGCGTTCGAATGGAGTCAATTCAAGATTCAAATAAGAATCATTGACATGGAGAATCCTAGAAATGATTTTCCGGGCGGTTTGGTTATTCCTTGTTTATTGAGATCTGTTTGGTGTTGAAGACTTTAGATGTTATCGATTAGGCGCAGTTATCGAAAAGGTTCTTTATACCTTCCTAAGCAGGTAAAGTGTTTTCTAAAAAAACCATGAATTTTGAGTTTTTAGTTTACATATGAGGCTACTACTTACTTTGTTGGGAATGATCTCCGACTATCATTGAAAACAAACCTCGGCCCTCGTTACTCGGTACTTATTAGATCTAAGTTATTATTATACTACCGGCGGTACTTGAGGCCAAGAAGTCTGTTGGTGTGTTGATGACTCGTAGAGGTAGTACATACTAAGATGTACCTAGGTACTCAATATTCCACACAATCACAACTAAGAAAAATAAATAGTCTTCACATGTATACTTCATACAATATGTATACTTCATACATTTCCCATTACGATACTCTTTTTTAATATAGATGATAAAGCTAATTAATCATTGTTAAGTTAGGATTTAATACCTGATCCTTGAGTTTCCTGATACCGACGATACAGGTAGGACTTCGTACTATGAAATTAATTTTTGGCTGGATTGCGCCGCTTTACTTTCCACATTATTAACTTTTGCTTCTTCCAGCCGTTGCGTACGACGCTTTTGAGAAATACGGTACGGCGCCATATTTCGATTCGGAAGATTTGCTAGAAATCCTACTCTACCCCATGTTATGGGCCGCATACAGGTCCACAATCTAGGTCATGCAGGCTTGAAGATATTTCACAATCTAGCTGCGAAAATTGGCAATGTGACCAGTCTACAAATCCACACATTGTGGCTATATGCCAACTAGGAAGATAAGGCCATAATAGGAATGAGGGGAATCAAAAATAACCAAGAGCACCTTCTAAATCATGATATGTTTTCGTATGCAGCTATGTTACAAGGGCTTTGAGCCAAAGATTTTTCCGTATTACACTTAGTCCTTCCTCAACACCGATGAATGAAATTGCTTAAGCAGCGGTAGCCTCGTTCCCTTCACTAGCAGGCTTTGCGGCACCACTATCTGACTTCTCAATATTTTGCTCCTTGCTTTCATCGGCAAGGACTTCCTGTTGAGCAACGGGCTTTCCTTGAGCAGCCTCTGCTTTTCCAGCAGCGGTCTGAGGATCGGCCCCCTCAACATCAGGGTGTGGAGGTGCAACACCAGCACCTTCATCTTCCGGAGGATTAATTTCGTTTCCTGCTGCGTCTACCATGCGAGTTCTAGTTTCATATCTAGTCTTGAAACTGACTTTACCTTCCAACGATTTAACCGCCTCGGGGTCGAGGAGATTGCCGTCCTGGTCTCTATATTCGACCTTCTCTTCTCGGGAGACAATGCTATGGCTTTGTACAGCCGGTGCGCCAGCCGGGGGTGGCGATACGTGTTCCGCGGGCGCACCCGATATGTTCTCGTGTTCCTTCAAAGGTTGCTGTTGACCAGCACCGGCTTGGGGTGGAACATCGGCGGCATTGGTTGGAATCAATGGAGAATCTGTCTTGTGCACATCGGCATTCACATTGATAGACTGAGTAGCGTATTGAGAGTACTGACAGTGTTAGTACAGTAAAACCTTATAATTTAGGTTATGAATGAACTTACATCGGTTAAGAACGTGTTACAGTCCCAGTCCCATTTCTCAAATAACTTGACCCTTTTACAGTCCGACTGCGTCCAAGGATTGCCATACGCCAATGGTGAGTAAAGCCCAAAAACAACCGCGCTAAGCGTCAAGAAGATAACCGCTCCGAGACTTCCGATAAAGGGACGCTCGCGAAGGCCAATTCCTGGGATACGTGCGGTGATATGGTCGTATGTCTGGCACAGGGCAATAATGGCGAAGTAGAGTGCCGGGAAATAGTGGTGGAGGAAGAGTTGGCGTTGCATGAGGTAGAATGGGAAATAGTGAAATGCCCAGCCAAGAACGGATGTTCCGATCTCGTAGTCGAAGCGCTTGAATACAGTATTATCATAATCTCGGAAACCTCTCTGCCAGCGGAGCACAGCGAAACCTTTGAAGGCCACGAAAATTGCAACTGCGATGGTTGAGCTCCACCAGATTACTGGGTTGCCGATGAGGTAAATTTGGCGATTGTCCTTACCCCAGAAATTGATTCCACGCCTGAGAATAGGCCATGAATCGGGGCGTGAATCCCAAGCATGAGATTCGACTAGTCCAGCATTTGTGTGCCACATAACTTTCTGAAGTTCCCAGAACTTACCAAAGAAGCCAGGGTTTCTGTAGTTCACCTTTTCTGCCTCGGCGCCGAGTTGAGGGTGCTCATTCTGTTCAATGTACCATACACTGTTAGGGAGAGTTCCTCCTTTTGCGCATGTCACCTCTTGCTGCTCCGATGCCCATTCTGGTAACTTAACTTTGTGAGAGAACAAGACACATCCAGTCATGATATGAACCAATTTGAACTTGGATTGAATCGTTCTCAAGCGAGTTTTGGCTAAATCTCCGTCCGACATCTTTTTGATGATCTCGACACGGAAAAAGTCGTTCGCGTCGCCCTCAAAACCCTCATAACCATAGGCGGAAACTTCGTTCTGCCAATCTGCCTCAGTAACAGGAGGGCGAACATCATGGGAATGAAGTCGACGGTGTGTAGGTTCGTGGTATAACTTGATGATATCTCCATCGTTGATGAATTTTGGTGAATCGAGCGCATCCCAAGCCAATGACCCATTGATTGGTTGTCCGTTGATATCCAAAGGTTGAGTTTGATTCTCTAGCAGCCAAACATTGTTTTCATCCTTATGGGGGTACAAGGTAATCTGCTGTTGCTTACTGCCGGTTGGGTACATAAGGTTGTGGGAGTGTAGATATCCACCTTGAGTGTTGTGATGTCTGATGCTGACTCTGCTCCCCAAAGCAACATCAACTGGGACATCTTGCATTGACTTTGAGTTAAGGGTCGCTTGGAATTCAGAGCTCATAAATCCGTCACCATCTCCGGGATTCGTAAGACATAGGAAATGGATCCCAAACATGGCTAGGTAGAATGTAAAAGGAATGATGATAAGGCAGAAAAGTCTTGCCATGAAATGCTTGGCGAAAATGCGCTACAGCTATCAGCAAATGGTTTCAGAACACAAATTCGAGGCTACTTACAGGTGTAACTGTTTTCGCATCTCCAAGTAAAATCCATAGTTGCAAGAGGGTTAGAGATCCAACCCAAGCAATTGTGAAAAGGCCAACCCATTTGACACTAGCAGTTGCACCCAGACCAAGACCAGTCATTACTAGCCAGAACCACCAACTCAGCTGAAATGCCTTGGTAGGACCTTGCTCATGTTGGTTCGTGAAAGATATGAATGAGAGGGCAGTGAAGGCCGTCATGATCATTAGTGGGGAGTCGAGTAGAATCAATCGAGCTTGTGTGAGTAAACCGTTTTCTATTAAGTTAGCCTCGACTCTTAGGAGCCATACTTAGGTAACAATCTCACCAAAGACAATCAGACCAGCACCCATCGCAGAAGTTATAGTTCTGCAACCAGATGCCTTCAGGGTCAAGAACATAGTAGGTACCAAGAGAATTCCGCAAACAGCTGGCAGTAATCGCATGGCAACATACGGGACGCCAGGCTCAACATAGTCCTTTCCGATATCCTTAAAGTCAAACTCGCCATCGAACCCAGCTAAATATCCCGCAAGTGTGATAAGTAATTTCGCCAAAGGAGGATGAACGTCCATAAAGAATTTGCCCTTGATGTATTTCGAAGCAAAGCCACCGAAGCTACATAGATATTGTATTAGTGTTTGTACTGCCATGAACTAAACATAGGCCTGCAAACTTACTGGACTTCATCGAAGACCACGCTGCTTGGTTGATATATCCGGAAGAGTCTAACAATGGCGCCTAACAATGTAAGGCCAAACATGACCTGATAGTCAGAGCCAGGCAAGAGGAAAACATCTTGATCCTCGACACCCTCTGAGGTATAGTCCTTTGATTTTTCTATCGACTTCGAGCCCTTCACAGGCTCTGTGTGCACGGATTTTCCAGGACGTGCCATGGTGTAATTCAGACGAAAAATTGAGGAAGGCTGTAGTGTTAGAGACTTTTCAAAGCCCGCGCTTCCCCTTGAAAAATGAAACCAGCAATCAGAAACTGATTCCAATGCTTGGGAAAATCAAAGATAAAAGGACGAGATGAATTATCGAGGGTACGACATCGAAGTTGGAGGACAAATCGCCTGTTGTTGAATGTGCGTAAGGGGGAACTTTTTTAGAAGCCAGGTCATCATTTAAAGCTATTTAGATCCGTCATTCATTCGAACGCAGCCTTTTCTATTAATAAACATTTCATTCCTTCAGCCTCAGCCTTTCCCTGCAACAATTCTACCTTTTTAACGACTTTGAGTTTGGTACGATATCCTACTTTTACACGAATTGAATATTTTGTAATTTTAGTAACGGAATTCGAATTTGATATCGGTGAGAATACCTAAAAAGTCAATATCTCACAATCTTCAATGATGTTCGACCACCATCAGAACTAGACCCTGCAACTGTAACTGCAAGCTTGTACAATTTACAAGGTGGGTGGGTTACCGGTGAATCAAACTTCCAATTTGCTTCTAGCCTCTGCATATTAGCTAGGAGGAGAGGCAACGATCATTTAGCCTTATGAACATTTGTTTGATCACCATTTGCGATTAAATTCTCACTGAAAGTTTGATGCTTGCATTGACCATTTTCACTCTATGTACAGTGCACAACTCTTGTCCATATAACGTTCTACTTTGGTATACCCAATCTAATAACCATCCTTGCCCCACTTGTTGTACTTCTCATGTAGTTCCTGTATATAGTAAGTTAGTAGGCAGCTTATGCGGTAGCGGATAAGGAATCCTCAGCTCCTCCTCAAACATTACACATCCGTTTCAGGAAACCGGAGAGGGGATTGTACCTTAGGTAAGTTAACGTTGGGAACAATAACGCTGTGCAATGCACTTGGGGCATCCTTGGGGGGGTTTCTTGGGTCACCAGCCGGGTGGTATTGGTACTTGAAGTCTTCTCGGGCTGCATCCCCTCCCGAACTTTCTGTTTGCCATGGCATACTGCCCGCGGCAATGCTTACTTTAGCTTCCGATGTAGCTGAGGTGGGCTTGCGACCTATCAACAGGAATCAATTGACTTTTGTTCAAAAAAGGTTCAAGCAGAATGACCCTACCGAAGTAATATCCTGCGAGACCGAAGGCACCGGCCATAACACCCATGAGAACCTACACAAGACATGAATGAGTTTCTACAGTATGCTGATAATTCCGATTATCTCTCTGACGAGTGAATCCACCAACCAACAAGGGAATGAATATCACATACATAGAGTTCAGGATCTTTTTTGGCGCCTTTGTTCAAGATATGACCGTCTGCGGATTTTGCGGCAGCCTTACCGGCTTGTGCTGCGACTTTCCCTGCTGCTTGCGCTGACATTGTATATTATTGAAGGTGTTGTTGATGTAGGTAATTAAAGGTTGTGAAGAAGTGGTTCGATTGGGGATTCAGTTAAGTTGTTTTGCCGATAAATGTAAGAGCCAAGCCAAGATATCAGTGGGATAGGTGATTATGTCATCATTAATTGTTCTAGCCTTACTGGGTCTACGTGTATGGAGACAGGAGGAACACACGCGCCTATGCCTTCCTTCCATGTCCAATTAGAACTTTATTAACAGCCTTGCCATTATTGACAGCCTGTAGGAAGTGAAGTTCAACTTTACCCGAGTCGGTTTCTATCTTTGAAGAGACATCGATGCCGTCCGTATAAGGAGTTGAGTACAAATCACTTTCGATAGAGAGAGGAGGTATATATTCACAATGCATTGATTTACATATTTGAATTCATTTTCTTACTTGAATATTACATGTACTCTCTGAATATCATTTCTAAATATATATTGTGTTATGCCTTACCTATAAAATTAATGAATATATAAACAATATTGTATTATTTATTGATCCCCCCCTGAACAACAAGTATACGGACGGACGTGGAGTACCGTAAATTTGATATGTAGAACCTTGGAAACTCGATTAAAATCTTCATTTTAACCACTACCACCACATTTCCCACACTCCCACACTTCTCACAATAACCGCCATGTAAAAGTTTTCATCCAATCTGTAATCTGAAATACAAAAAAATCCATTCTCACACTCATTAAAATTACAATTCTAACAAAATTCGCCTTCTTATATCTTCTTTTTTTTAAATATCAACAATCTATGTTAATAATTAATTCATAAGGCGCGTTTTCACGAATCACATAATCTATACCCGAAATCCTTCTACCGGGACTCAACCAGAATAATTGTCGGTAATGAATTGAGAGAAGTGACGAGCAGAGAGAGAGCCGCGAAGGATAATACAAAATGGCTTCCCGAGACATTCCTTCGCCAAGTTACCTCCATTCCACAAATGCCGAACATAATAATACATTCCCGAACCCACATCTTGCGCCCTCCGATATTGGTGATGGAGGTAGTATATTGTCGTCGCGGATGACTGATATAGCGTCGGAAGATGGAGATAATCTTCCGAGTACGCGGTCCCAGACTCATCGATTAAGTCTTCGTCACAGCCTTCAAACCGGGGACGGGGCTTCAAGGCCAAACACGGGTGTTACGGGAGCGACAGGCGCATCGAGGGGAACTTTTGGTCCTGAATCATCGACGAGGAGAGCCTATACACCCGGCCCAACCTCACCGCAGGGAAGCGTTCCTGGACGACCTCCAAGCGCTATCAGCAGAACACACATACCTTCACTAACGTCACAAGCCTTCTTCCGCCCAATGAGTTCGCAAAGACTGCAAGCTCAACGTGGCGCATCGCGGGCACCTGCAGTTGCCCAACAAAGATTCGGGGAGGATGTTTCTGTGGACGGGAGTAGTGTGAGGCAGAGTGTCAACTCGAATATAACCATACAACAACAAAATACGCGCGAGCATGTGGATATGCCTGCACCACCTTCTCGAGGGACAGAGATAACAGAACCAGGAACCGTAGACGGAACGGCAAATACAAGTCCTACCCACGGCCATGCAGCTGGCAGTCTTACCGACAGTGTTCGGCCGTTGCAAAGAAATCCAGCGAACATGAGGGGTCTAAGCTTGAACATGGACAAAGTCTACAGAAATACATCATCTACGCCGAAATCTGCACGGTCTTTCCATTCGAACTTTTTAATGCCGACGAGAAACGATGGCCCTGCAGGGAATCCCAGTCCACACAGAAGCAATCAAGGCAGAGAAAAACTATCTTCGGTGGCTTCTTCCCCGGGCTTAACACCGACGGATGCACAGAAAAAGGCTATGCAAGCCCCAAATCTCGGTCGGAATCACCAGTACTTCACTGGTAACACGGTATTTTGTTGGGGAGGTCGATTACAGAATGCTCGGCATAGACCTATCAATATTGCTACTGGCTTACTCGTTGTTATTCCATCGATCCTATTTTTTGTTTTCTCTGCTCCGTGGTTATGGCACAATATTTCACCTGCAGTACCTCTTTTGTTTGCCTATATATTTTATATATGCATGTCCTCTTTCATACATGCCTCTGTCTCTGACCCCGGAGTAAGTTTTTAAATAACACTTCCACCATATGCCACAACTAACATCACAAAGATCCTGCCACGAAACCTGCATCCCATGCCACCCCCGGATGAAAATGAAGACCCGCTTCGACTTGCACCTCCACAGAATGATTGGACAATGATCAAGTCTGCTCAATCAACTACGGCTGCTATGGAAGTGCCTACTAAATACTGCAAGACTTGCAATGTATGGCGACCGCCTAGAGGTCATCATTGCCGGGTATGTGACAATTGCATTGAGACCCAAGACCATCACTGCGTTTGGCTCAACAACTGTGTCGGTCGTCGAAACTACCGATATTTCTTTACTTTTGTCACTGCTGGAACTCTTCTTGGAATGTATATTCTTGCTGCAAGCATTGCACAAGTCATCATTTATGCTCATCAAGAACACATCTCATTCGGTGCCTCCATCAGCCATTGGCGCGTACCATTTGCGATGTTCATTTACGGTCTTCTCGCAACCCCATATCCTGGAGCACTAATGGTGTATCATTTCTTCCTAATGGGCCGAGGGGAGACAACAAGAGAGTATCTAAACTCTCACAAATTCATCAAGAAAGATCGTCACCGTCCTTTCACTCAAGGAAGCTTCATTGGCAACTGGGTTACTGTACTTTGCAGACCACGACCCCCAACATACCTCAACTTCAAACGCCGATATGAAGATGGCGACCAGAGATTCGGTGAAAGAAGAGGCAAACGTACTGCGCCCTTAGTGAAAGAAGTGCAAGGTGGAGGAGGCGAGGCAATGGAAATGCAAAATGTTGTAGTTGGTGATACGCAATCGGGATTTCAAGGGCCTACTGCTCTGGGGAGATGATATTTAATTGAACTTTTGGTGGAAGGCGGGGCTTGAAATGGACTTTGTATGTATTTATGGATGGAAAATGGATTAATCTTCATCAAGTCGCTGTGCGAATTGTTAGATTAACTATCTTCTGTTAAAAACTTGTGTTTCTAGTTCCCTTTATTTTTCTACTTGTATTATTTATTTATTGTATGAAGTTACCTCTTCTGTTTTTTTATTCTTTTCTTTCTGGAAATAGTTGGAGAGATAGTCAGGTAGGCATGATGGCATATCTAGATGGTATGTCATAAAGCTGGATGAGTGGATGGATGGATGGATGTCATAAATTTTGTTATGACAAAGTAGGGGGAAGGAACTTTAGGAAGGAGGAGAGGGAGGGAGGAAGTGAGGAGGGGAAGTTCGAGATGGCAGTGTATAAAGATATATACTAGTAGTAGATACCTTAACTTACTTTAATGAAATGTACTTGCCTTCTTGATGCAGAAAGGGAAAGAAGAAGAAGAAAAAAAAACACCTGGGGGGTGGGGGGGTTTGTTTGTTTGGTTATTTATATTCCGGTATATATATAAAGCAAATCAAAATCAGCTGGCTACCGGTGAGCTATCTAGTATCCAGTAGGACGTAGGTGCACTGTCTGTCTGTAAGGTAATGGAATGGAATGGAATAGAATTCCCGGTTCTTTGGTTCAAGTCAGGTATATATGGTATCTATCTAGGTATATAAATACTTAGTGCAGAAGATATCTAGGTGGCCCTCCATACAAATCACATCAAATCAAAAGCATATCAAATCAAAATCGGCTGGCTACCGGTGAGCTATCTAGTAACTAATAAGAAAATAGGTGTCTGTAAGGCAAATGGATTGCATATCCATCCAAAGAATGAGTCATGGAATAGAATTCCCGATTCCTTGGTTCAAGTCAGGTATGGTATGGTATGGTATGTAATATCTATCTATCTAGGTATATAAATAATTAGTGCAGAAGATACCTACTAGTAGGTACCTAGGTAGGTAGGTGGCCCTCCATATATAAATACTTATATACCCTGTAAGATTTGTTTGGTAACTGTTGGTTTATAGATGAGATGATATGAGATGAAAGGAACAAGGCCGACGGTTAAGCCCGCCCGCACTGCAGAAGATACCTAAGTGGCCCTCCATATATAAATATATATAAATATAACCCTGTAAGTTTTGGTAACTGTTGGTTTATAGATGAGATGAGATAATATGAGATGAAAGGTACAAGGGCCAGTGAGTGACGGTTAAGGGCGGGCTTAACCGCTGTTACATGGCATGGTATGCGCGTTTTTGGTGTGGCGAAAGAAGATGTCAGAAATGTAGGTACCGTAAGAGTTGCGTTGGGTTGGTTTTGGTTTTTCTGGGGATGAGGTGAGATAGGTGAGATGGGATGGATGGGCCGAGGGCGTGGGAACTATGTTTAGAATAGGGGAAAGGTACACAAGTGATGATATGATGGGATGGGATGGGATGGGATGAATGGGGATATGTAGTGAGGAGAAAGGGAGGAGAGAGGAGAGGTGGCTATTATTATTTTGATGTGGTATGTTTTTGTTGGTTTGGGATTGGGTTTGAGGGATGGGATTTGAGGGATGTGATTTGGTTGTAGTGGTGATTATGATGACGAGTACAAGTCACCGGCGGAATTGATTTTGATTTGATTTGGGTTCGGTGAACTGCTTTGGTTGGATGGATGGATGGCTGGTGGAAGGGGGAAGGGAGAAGGGCATCTGATGGTGGGGAAATAATATGATCTTTGGGGTTGTGTATGTATGTATGTACATATGAAGTATCGGTAGGTATTTATTATTGGGTTCCTTGGTTGCTTGAATAGGATGCGATGTTATATTCGAGGATAACTACCTAAGTATATACAGTACAAGAACCGGGGAGCGGGGAGTCTTGAAAGTTGGGCAACTTTCAAGGGAAAGGAAGTTCTTGTTCTGTATGTGTATGTATATCTTAGACTTAGATGGGATAGTTAGTTGATATTTCTTAGGGTTAGGGTTAATCTTATAAAAGTAAGTAAGTATCTCGGTATTTGTGTAGTGACTAGATTTATTTCAATTATACTATATAAATCCGCAAGTAAGTATTTTAGTACCTACCTACCTAGCTAGTACTTCTTGGGCTTTATTAAGATATGTGTTTGTTGCCTTGGTATGGCATGAATATTAAGAGTCGAAATCTGGATAATTGCATGATGGATGGAGGTTTGTTTTGCTTTTCATATTACACTGTATGTATGTACATCTCTCTCACGACTAGGTAGCTAATCATGATATGGTACTGTACGCAGTTAGTTGGCGAGCCAGCCTGCTGCCTAACGGTTGTTAGATAGATATGATATGATATGCGACAGACAGATCTAGATAGATAGCCTATGACTTATTAGTATGTATTGAACATTATAAACTACTAGTACCTGATACCTGATACAGAAGAATCTCATTTATTTCCCTCCAACCATCCAGTAAATCATCAAGGAAATCAAATCAAATCAAAAGTCTCTTCTTTCTTCACTCACCCACTCACACACATACCATAATCCATGAGTCACGATCACGATAATCATCAGGTAGATACTTCATAAGAAAAACACAGTTAGAAATTACATCTAATTCTAAGTACAATACTCCGTAGCTATAAATACAATACAATTGCTTGCTTGCTGCAAATAAATGCCTTCTAAAATTCAGTATCGGTATCCCCCCGCAAAAAAAGATTCCCTCCAATATCCCATAATCCATCCCGATCCCGTTTTCAACACCCAGGTAAAAAAAAAAAATTAATAATACATCAAGTAACAAAACAAACAGAGACCCGCCCCCAATTGCCTTGCCTTGCCTTGCGCTTCCGATGATATCTAAAAACTAAATACTAAAAACTAAAAAAGGAAAAACAAATCCTTTCCTCCCATTTTTGGTGGCCCGCGAGAGCATGTATTGTATGTGTATGTGTATGCAAAAAGGAGGTAACAAACAAAAGAAAAAAAAAGGAAAATATCACGCCCGTCGTTACGCTGACAGGAGATGAGATGAGAATAGAAATAGAAATTAAAGAAAAAAGCAAAAGAAAAACAAGATAAAACATTGGTACATTGGCGACATATCCATCCATCCATAGAATACGGTAGGTACGGTACGGTACGGTGCGGTAAAGTAAAAATTCCCGATTTAGAAAATTCCCGAGACGTTGGTTGTAGCATCGTACTGGTCGGTATGTTTGATTCATTCGTGGAGTGTTGTACCATATTGTATTGTATTGTATTGTAGTTGTATACCAAAAAATATGTACCGTGCCGTAGGAGTCGGAAGGATGAGCTTGAACGAGAATTCAACGAGAATTATGAATCATACAGTCGTAATGGCAATCCAATCTCAAGCCCCATCCATCCATCCATCCCATTGCATCCCATGAACAAGTGCCGGAAATGGATTCGATTCGTATGGGAACGAAGGAAGGATGGAAGACGAGATAGATAGATGAATGGATGGATTTTGGGGTCCAAATGGTAATTGTCAACCTAGGGAACCTAGTCATCAGAGAAATATTTTTCGCCCTCGTACATGATCTCGAGCGGAAAATTTAACCCCTATGATGATTGAATAGGTAGGTTTGGTAGGTAGAAGTAGATAAGGTAAGGTAAGGCAACCATAAGGGCTGAACGTTCTGTGATGCAAATGCTGTGCTGAGCCACTTCAGGGGCTTGGGATTGTTGAAGGGGTCTCGTTCTTGGTGCTGTGCTGAGTGCTGATGAATGTGTAATTTTTTTTTTGGATGCCGGCTGAAAAGAAAAAGATCGTATCAATCAAATAGAAAAGAGAAATTTTCTAAATGATGACTTGAGAAGCAAGGCTGGATTTGGGCTATGAAGGTTCTTCTGCTCGTTCTTTTGGAAATTTTGCTGCTATTGGGCTGTTGAAGATGTGGTAATGTCCGATGATTGCCTGGTGGTGATAGGGAAACCTTGGAATGATCTGCACCTGGGAATCTTAAGGTTGTACTCGTGATCTTTAGGGCGTTTGGAATCGTTGACTGCATGCGAAGTCTTGAAGTTTCTATTAGAGAAGAGGTTTAATTAGTTTCAATCTTTAGGGCATAAAGGGCATTTTGAGGGCATCTTTAGGGCAATGTGAAAAAAAGGTAACAACAAGAAAAAGGGAAAATAGGTGATAGGGGGTTGATTGGTGTTTCGTGGCTGGTGTGTTTTGTGATAAGAGTCGCTTATCTGTCAATACCCCTGTAGGATGTAGTGTAACTTCGAGCTGCATCTCCTGGTTCTACCAGTACATCCATATTCACATCTTGTACTTTTTGTAGCTTTGACACACAACTCTCGGCCACTCATCATTCATCAAAGTGACAGGGTATCACATCTGAGACTCATCTGCACTTGCAAAAAGAGGTTCCAGCCTTGTGGGTACGAACTTATTCATTCTTGTGCCTGTTTTTCCGCATTTGGAATATACCAACGAAAAAGGAAATATAGCGGTTGACTCACTCCTTTTATGCCATTGTGAGGAAAATCCGACAGGCAGTCCGATGGAAGAAATTTACTGGTCATCGGTATCTATATCAATAATTAGTATTTGCTTCTGTTAAACAGGCTTTGGAAACTATATACCGTTGTCTCTGGGGTGACTTCTGAGTGCCATTGTAATTGGGCCTACAAGCAAACAGTTAGTAAAGTTGATGAGTTGGAAGCCACAGGATTCGAAGGAAAACTCCATGGGACAAGGTGGTTTGACGTACTAGAAGATGTGGCGACGGAGAAGGATTCGAAGAACATGGTCATAGACATTGTAAATGTGGATGGGTTGATGATGGGTTTGGGTTGGGAATGTAAGAGCTGGTGGTGGTGGATGATATATGGTTATGGTTATGGCTGTTTGATAGATAAAACCGGAAGTAGTTTGGAGTTGAGTCGAATGGGAACTTGAGTATTATATGTTTGAAACTGTTGGAACTGTGGATGATGGATGATTGAAACTGAAAAGGAAGGCAGAGAATGGCCGAGGGCCTGGCGAGCTTTATAGAAGCATTCACTCAATTGCATTTTGGGTATATAAGTTACAGACAAGTATAAAGGGTTCGTGGGTCCGGTACATGCAAAACATAAACCTTGAAAAAGTAATGCAATGTTTGGATGATAGTGGCTGAGAAATCGGTGTCCTTTCCAGGTAGGAAGCTATTTTTACAAGGAGGTATGCCCTGCCCATCTCAGATTTCCAGGCAATACTCAGCAAAAAGTCGTCATAGTTAAACAAGGCTCACACAATTATGACTGAAATTTTAGGTAGACCATGGATAAAAATCCACTTACCAAAAACCAAAACACATCGATTAACATTACTCCTAGGTAGTAGTAGTAGTAGTAGTTCCTATGTGGGAATTTCGGTGGATGAAATGGATGGATCGATGGATGGATGGGATGTTTCTTACTTACATTTTGGGGTTGTAGAGTGATGAGTTTCTAGATTTCTAGGGGTGTACATTTTATTACTCTTACCGAAATTTAGCTTCCTTCGTGCCTAGCGCCATGGTTTCTCTAGCCCAATTTTTATTAAAAGGGAATATTATTCAAGGATTCAAGGCGCTTCTCAACCAGTTATTTCATTCAAAATACGGATTCTTATGTTAATTCTCTCTCCAAAGTTTTGCTCGTAAACGCCTCATTTGTGGCTGTGTGATCTTACCCTTTGTTGTGCCTTTTTTGTGCCTTTTGTGAAAAGTAATAATGGGGCGGAATTATAATGGCAAAGAGCTGAATAATTTCCATTTACAACCTTTTAGTTAAGCCAATCTAGGTTTACTACAAGGTATTTGATGAGTCTAAGCTCTGACTCTTCTCTTGTCTTGCATGTCTCTTGTTGTTGTCTATTAGATAGGTACTAGGCAGGTAGATAGGTAGGAGGTAGGTAGTTAGTTCTATTCATAAGATTTCACAACATTTAGAACTACCCTGTAATAATTTCAGGAACCAGTAACGACAAGACAAACAAGCATTTTAGGGTTCTTGGGATTACATTACTTCATTATTTGGTATACCTATCCTATCTTGTTCTATGTATAATTGGGTGCCCTACTAGGTAGAAAGTTAGATGCTGTAACAAGGGATATTATTCAGAGGGTATTTGGGATGAAAGATGAAAATAGATACATTGGTGAATACAAAAAGATCTTACAAGGGTTGGCTTGGCTTGGCTTGGCTAGATGCCCTATCTCATCCAAGAAAAGGGCAATTCCAATATCTTGGGATGATCCAACATAGCAAGATCAACCTCCTCTCAGGTGCTGCCCTACTTTCCCCCCTCAGTTTCCTCTTCCCTAGCTAAGTAAGATAGGAGTAGATCGATTTAATAGGTAGATCCAACTGAATACATATCGACACAGGTAATATTAACAAGAGTATTCTAGATGTTCAGCAATTACAGAAAAGGAAATAATATTCAAGAGATATCCTAATTTAGAATAATTAAAGAAACATATATGTGGAGTACTAGGTAGTTTCTCGATCATTCATTCTTAATCAATCTAGATAGGGCTTTACAAATATAGCTTTTACTCTACTTTTTTAGAAACATTTATTATTATTGTAATTCATTGAAAATACTAGCCTAGTACTCGTACTTACTTATTATTCATGATTTAATTCGTAAACATCAGACAACAAACAAATGAGAAGATAGAAAGAATGATATTGTCAGCCTATGAATATGAATATTGTGGAACGTTGAAACCCTTTGAGAAGATGATCAAATCAAATCAAATCAAATCTAACAAAGAAAAGATTCGAGACCAACAAGAATTTGTGGTTTGATCTCAAAAAGGTTGTAAGGTTGTTGTTCCACAAAGCTTGAACCAAAAATAATACGCTATGTACCGCTTGGAAGCCCCCCCCCGGTTCCCTTGTCAAGCCCGACGGTATCACATTGCATAGAGATGATGGGCCCTCCGTCGGGATTTACTTTTCTCTATGGAAGGACCGTATTATTACTTTAGGAAACTCTTATGGTTCCATCAAGAATCCTCGTATCCTTTTCCCGAGGCAAGGCGCTGCACAACCGCACCGCACCAGCCAGCCGGGAATTGAAAATTATTACTCACACACACAATTTCATAACCTCAGCTAGAAACATATCCCTATCACTGATGCATTTGTGGCCCCCAGCTCAGTACTGTAAGTAAGAATGTGAAGTTTCAAAAATCTCACAAAATGTCACAATCCATACATATTCTATGATTCTATGAACTTCTTCTATGCATAGCCATACATACATACATACATACCTGCAATCACAGCAGCATCATGCAGGCCGCCTGATCCGAGATGCAAAATCGCGCAGGGAAAAAGGCATGGCAGATCGTACAGTACAGATGAATTTGTGACGCGGTGATCAATCCCTTCTTCAAAGAATTATCTAATGCGGTCATCTCGGTGAGGAAACGGTCTGATATCTGCACTTCGCATGCAACATCACGATTATTTTTAATCTGTCAACCTTCAGGCTTCTACCATCGCCGTGTTAGTGCAGCATAATATCATCAAAAACCTCATTCAAGGAGACACCGACGAAGAATAATACCGTACCTTACTCACCGATGCGCAGTCGGCACAGTACAAAAAGGTACCTAAAGGTGATGATGTATGGTTCTCTAGCTTATGCAAACGAAAAAATCATCATCATCGTTAAAAAAAAACACAGCCACCTCACTCAGGTGCCATCTACCTCAGTATCTGAATAATCGGGCCCTGCTGACTAGCAATACAAGTACCGAAAGAAGTGTGAAATCTGGCCATCTAGGCTGAGATGACAGGGGAAGCACGTTTTTTCGGTCCTTCTTATGACGCCTTCAACGTCACCAAGCAACCTCCATCGTAAAATTTCTCCTTATGGGGGTGTGGGTGGATGGCTACAGTAGTTTGCATATCTTTTGCTCGTTCCTGCATCTACTGTGGATGCCATCTCGCATCCATCAAAGCATGACAATCCTGCATGTTACCCACCCCTATACATAACATGTTTCCATTCATTCCATAGGTATGCATCGAATGGTATCAAAATAATGCAGTAGAAGAACACAGCATAGCATAGCATCACTTTTACGCCCAGACATACGGACGAACTACTGTAAGGGGAATAATATTTTCACAGCCGGTACAGCCTTATGACTGCAGCTATAAAACAAAACAATACAATACGGTACTGTACTGTACCTCGGTGTCGGTGGCATGGCATGGCATAATATCCCAAGTCATCATATCATATCATATCACAGAGAAATTTCAGTGCTTGCCTAGCTGAATCCTAGGATTTGTGAATGAATAATAATACACATACACATACATCGTGTACTCGAACCAATACGAAATATTCCATCGTATTCAATTCAATTCAATTCCATGAATCCAAACACGTTTTACAATTGAATCTTAAGCCCAACAGCGATCTTCCCTGCCCGGCACTCTATTCCGTGAAGTATAAAAAAAAAGGATAACTATGCAACTTAAAGAAAGGATAGATTAAACCGAACGGTCCCGTCCCGTCCTGTCCGTTGACCGTTATATCATCATTCTTCCTAGTCTTGAAGGCAGGTGTTTTTGATTTGTTTCTAATTTTTTATATACTTCTATACATCTCATCAATCAGTACCAGTACATACCAAATTTTCTATTTTCGGTCAAGAGTCTTGAAATATTCACTCCCAGGCCTCTATTTTTCTAGTATCTCGTGTCTGGACTCTGGGCCTCATATACCCACTTCAATCTTATTCAACACCAATAAATATACCCCCCCCCTTCCAACCCCAAAAAAGGAGATCTTCTAGACTTCTAGATCGCCTTCCATACTTTACTTCACTTCCTTCGTATATCTATTCTATCTATCGAAAAGTATCCATATCCATATCCATATCCACCAATACAATACAGTCTCAGACTCCGTAATGTGTATGTATGTATATCCATTTATTATCCATATTAGTATTAGTATTTCCACCCGGTAAGTAGGTTACGAACCATGGAAATTCATTGCTCCAATTTATTTTTATTTTTATTTTTATGAGTTTTATGAAAAAAAGCTTCTATAAGCTGCATGGAAGGAATATTTACCTTAGCTGTAGAAGAATTTTTGTGGATTTTGCGGGAAATCCCTTCCTTCCCTTCTCTCTCGGCATTAGTTTGTTGATTTCAGGGGATGGATGCCCAGGTGGATGGATGGATGAAGGGCTAGTCTTAGAACTACCAAGGTAGTTTGCGTAGGATAGGATAAACCCCGACTTTGATGTCAAAAATAACTACTGTACCTAGGTAAGTAGAACCTTGATTTTCATTTTTACTTGTACTGTAATCAAAATATTGATTTGTTGCAACTCACTCTTTAACTCATTCTTTCATAATTAATCCATCCATCTATCCATCTATCCCATCGTACCAACAACCGAAACTATGGAAGAGTGGCTCTGAAACCCATATTGCATACTCATCTCCTATCTTCAAAATCTCCATTTCTTTTATTCATCAGGCTGGCTCTAGATCTCTACAGCCAGTCAAATTATTGATTCTCGGGGCAGGCAATTCAATTCTTTCAATAATCACCTTTTTTTGATGTCTCATTGCTGAATATACTTACTTCCCTTTCCCCCGAGGTACACTTTGTACTCTTTTTTATACATTTTCATCACTTACTCATTCATTCATACTTTCATCACTTTCATTTCATTAGATGGTAAAATGTTTGTGTTTTGAGTTATTACACTTATTACTCTCTCACTTTCATATGAAAAGATCCAGAGCCATTATACCCCTTCCTCCACTTCCTTCCTTCCCAATCCCATACCTTGCAAGTTATTTTATGCAACTGTTGCCTACCTAGTCCAAACCCATTCATTCGTTCATATCATTCATCAAATCATTCCGGATCATCATAATCAAAATACAAGTATACAAAAATACCTTTTTCCTCCTGTCGATCTTCACGATACGATTCGCGATCACTTTTTCCCATCTCAAATAATAATACGGTACATCTATCATATCATCCAAGATGTCCCCGTATTATTTTATTCCAATAACCACGCCATGCCATACCATCCATCCGACACATCCACCCCCCCAAATCCGTCCCAACCCACAACGCCTGGAACGTTTTCGTACCAGTACAGCAAAGAAAGGCGGGGATGACCCCTAGCCTAAGATTTCAATGTTCCAGAAAATCATCCAAAAATACACAGGCTAACCGGGCCGCATCCGTATACGGTGATTCATCTACCTTCAACGATAACGACAATGAATCATCTCGTGGATTCTTCGAGGCCCTGGCCCTGCAAGATCGAACTTGTGGATCTGTTCCTCGAGAAAAGGGATTGTCAGTTTCAGATTCAGATCATCATTTGGAACAATCTCGACGGAAAATCACAAGTCGATCAGACGATTCCGGAAATAAAATCGAAGGGGAAAATAACGTACCGAACTCCTGGACCACTTTTCGTATATCACGTACGAATCCGGCAATTGTCCCGTCCATGGCTTTACCGCGCCAGGCGCCGTCACCATCACGAATAGGGTTAAAGCTCTCCTTACCCCCTTTTCGTGTCTTGAATTTGGAATGAAGAATCTCCTTGCACCTCTCGAACAAGTTTGTCTGCGTTACTTTCACTCGCTCTTGGAATTCGTTTTTCTCAACCTCCGCATCTTTGCCGCCGTGCTGAACTCGTGATTGAGAACTGCAGACATTGCCGGTTAGCTCATCATATTGAAAGGATGAAGGCAACGAGCAAGAGACGTACGTGCACCACGACAGACCCAAAGTCTTGTCCATGACGAGTGTCAAGACAAGTAAAACGCTGAACCCAATCGCCCACTTTCTTTCGTTCGGCATCGATCGATTGCTCGTCCACATCAGTTGACCCCAATCCTTGAGGACGTCCTTGATGCGATCTTGTTGGATTTGGAAAAAGGCGACCTTAATCTGCCGCTGAGCACATCGAGGGGCAGAGTCTGGAGGATACTCCTCTCCCAGTCGATCTTCTACCATCTTCGTAGATTCGTCGTCGAGGACTAAACTTCGATCGAGGAAGGTACAGGCGATGTGAATTTCGATGGCTTCACGAAGGAGTTCGTACTAAAAGAGACAATGTCAGTGATAGGTCTTACAAACGAACAGCGAATCGCCTCGAATAGCTATCAACCCCCACTGTTACTAGTCTCGGGAAGAACGCATCGAAAAAAAAAAGAATGTACAAGTACACCCATACAAAAAGCATGAGTATGCTTACCTCGTCACCTGCATCAACTCCAGCAGAATAGAACTGGCTGATGGTTTGTAGCAAACGT
>JWJA01004730.1:0-32667 GCA_000812885.1 Lanzia echinophila
CATTAACCAGCCTCTCAATGCTCAACTTCTGTTCAATAATTAAGAATGTTGTTGATATAATACAAATCATCAAATCAGATTTGAACAATCAAATTTCTCAAATCTGACAGCTATTAATTAAATGTTTGATTTGAGACTTTGAGAGTGGTTAATCATCTACTGCGCCCTGATTGACATTTATGAAGCGAGGCCATGATGCTCGACATAGTATCCAGTCTTACCTTACACTAGCATAATTCGTAGTCATTATGGCATATACTCCTCAAATTCGACAACAACCGGCAATAATAAGTATTCAACAGTAGCGGACCTGGGGAGTAAAGTTCATTCATTGACTCTAACAACAATTGCATCTATTTCTATTCCACAGAAAAAGAGAAAATAGCTCCGAATTCACGCTTTGAATAAGCCGCTTCAGGTTGCACATTCATCTGAGTGCTGACTTCTTCTCTGATTCATTCCACATGGACATACGATTTAGCAAAGTCGCTAGAGGAATATAATGATCTCTGCTTGGCAGGTAAATCGAGACTTTATATAAAAGATTCGGCTGAGATGATACCTGATATCGTGCAATGGATCGACGATCAGCGAAGATGCACCTCGCAGAATATTGAATCTGCATTCATTCTCAACTGGAAGTTATTCAATGCTAGCTCCGGACTTCAGGCTAAGGTGTTCTTATTCACTATCCCATCTTCGTGCCCAAGTCGTTGCGGTAGGTGATGCTATGACTTGTGTCATGATGGGTATAAAAGGACTTCTTCTTCGCTCGGGAACTGTAGCGCAACGTAGGGTAGCAAAGAAACATCAGTATGAGGCGCGAAGGCAGTGTCCTGTTAACATTCCAGACATATTCATGGCGATCGACCTGTGAAGCTGGCTGTGGACATGAATTGATCACCTGAGATGAAACTAAAACTTGAGTTAATAAAGACAGCGAAGATGGAATGGTGTTTAATGACGATAATGGAAGGTGTGATCTCACATCCAATAAACCACATAACCATTAGTTGTGGCTGCGTTCTATTAATCGATCTCTGATCTTTGAATATCGGAGCCAGTCCATGACTTCATCTCGCGCCTCGTCCGTGTGTCTATGTTCTTCCAATCCCAAAAAACCCACCTTCTTAATTTATAAAGACACATCGAATCTAACGAAACCATCACTTGAGTTTTTGCGCCCAACCACATCGCTATAGACTTCGCTCCTCAAGGAAACAAGTAAGTAAAGTAAACAACTATTCACTCATTTCAATCGCATGGAAATTGTATTCACATGCACATTCCCTTCCTCCTGGCCATACTAGTATTACGAACTGCGATAATATCTAATATAAAGGACCAGTGTATACCTTTCGTAAAGGATCTACATCCATTGTGTACTACTACGTCTCAAGGTGTACCTCAATCACAATCTCTTGTCATTTCTGTTGAGAGTCGAAGGCATCCGGCGACATGTTGGTTGGCGGGGGGACAATCGATATTGTGAGAGAGGTGTATCATTGGTACTACGATACCAAGGTTAAGTAGATACTCCAACCACTCCCAAGAAACCATAAGTTCATACTTTAATCCAGAAGTGTATTACCCCGTCATTTCTTCTCATCCCTCTATCCAAAACGACAATAACAACCACCCGCCCCACCTCCCCTCCGAAAAAAGACAACACTCACCAACCCATCAAAAAACAACAAATACAAAAAAGACGAAAACCCAATCCCCCCTCTCACCATACCTAATATCCCAGCTCTTAAATTCATCCTAAATACGGACAATAAACCAACGCGCCATAGGGTGCGATAGAATAGAATCCAGAAATCTCCCACCTGATGGGACCCGTTCGCTGTGAATTTGGAAATTAAAAGGAAAGGAAAAGAATGGATTGAGGTCTTTTATGGAAGGTTGGATTGGTTGCTAGTTTGGAACTGGATGGGTATTCACTTATGTTTCAGGAAACGTTGGGTTCTTGGGATGGGAATTGAGGGATGTATGTTAGAGTGGAGGAAAGGGGGAGTGAATGCGAGGTAGGTAGGAAGATCAGCGTAGTATACCCCTCTTTTACTTACCTAGTATATGCGATCATGTGCTCCATAACCCCTCCTTTTCGTCTCACCATCAGATGGAAAAGGCCAATCATGGGAGGGAAGCTTTCTTCTTCCAAAACCCACAGCTGACGGACGATATTCACTATCTATCTATCCATCCCATAAGCACTTCAACTTGCAAGGATACGCACGCACAGTAAAAACATACCTAGCTAGCCATTAGTATAAAAACCCAATCCCAACTCTGCCTGTCTATTAATTCTCACAGCCAAATTGCACGATAAATCGCGGCACATATGTATGTCAATATGACCACGGATACACTCCTTCTAGTTCACGCTTTTGCTGACCACCTGGGCCAAGTCAGGCGCCGAGTTTACCCGATTGATACCAAGGCTAGTAAGAACGAATATAACAATTCAATATCTCATCCGAACTTTTCCGAAGAAGAAAAAAAAGACAGTACTCACTCACTCACTCACACAGACAATCACGACAGTATTACAGAACCTGACGACAAAATACGAAAATCGACAGTGAAAACTAGACCTGACGATATGTATCTTCAGTAGAAGTTATAGTTTAGCAGGGAAGAATATAAGTATAAAGTTTATAAATTCAAACACTAGCAGCATGATGACATTCGCCCATATCTTTCATCGTTGCGGGATATGCAAGTTTGACTGGAGAATGGGAAGATGGTGAGGGTTGGTTTTAAGTAGGGAAAAGGGAGTGGTGCTGGGTAGTGTGATGGGGGTGGGGATGAATGATTCGCAGATTGAAGAAGGATGTTGAAGAGTAGATTTGATGGGTCTCTATGTTACGGTTCTGCCATTGTGTATTGTAGCTGTGAATCAGTAGTGATGGATGGATGGCTGCCAAACAGGGTAGATTGAAGATCAAGTTCAGATGATAAGTTTGGATGATAAAGAACTGATGGTGTATATATTTATTACAAGTGACTCTCAAACCCAAATACACAACCAGCTGAAATTTACACAACTAGTGAATTCTTCCAACCACAGACGCAATTGCTGGACATCTGTGTTTTGCTAACAACCACGTAACCAGTGGTTTGACCTGAGTGAAGTGAAATGTAGGCTCGTCGCCATTAGAAAGCGCTTCATGATACACCAACAGGTAGTCTAAATACTCATCTCATTTCATATACTTTCAACCCGACAATAAAAAAGCGAACACAAAATGCAATAAAATGAGACAAATACACAACACCCAGTGAATTCGACTCCTCCCTCACGCAACAAACCATCTGTTACATCTTTATTTTTCAAGAATGCCAAAACCAGCAGCTTCAATCTACGTGAAATCTTCAGTGATACAAGAGAGAAGCAAAGCATAGTCGACCTCAGCCGCCAGTAGATGTAACATCCAATAGTGCGTGAATTCAGTTAATCATAACCCGATATTGAAAGACTATCCATGGCGAGTTCTCGTCCCACGATTGAGAGGAGAATATCAGTATAAGTGACAATAAGCAGCTAACTTCAAGCTTCAACAGCGATAGATACTGAATTTGCCGTTCGCCGAATTAGCTCCGCCAAAATGTGAGATTCCTTTGGACGCAAGGAGGGCTTATGGCTAAGTACTGAAAGATAGTTTCGACCTATGGAAGTATGCGTCGTTGTATTTTCGGGTTTATGGAAGAACTAGAAAAGTAGAAGGCATAAGTTCTTAAATAGAGCCCGTCAGAGACTGGGAGTGAGATTGAGAAAAAGAGGTAACGCCAACGCCGACGAGAGAATGATCACCGTAAGTGAATCACCCCATTTGACTTCCCATGAGTAAGGGTGAATAAAATAATTAATTCACTCTACTTAGCAGTGAATAACAACTAAGAAAAAACAGCCAGGAAGCTCACCAAGACTTGAAAATCAGAAACCTCAGTAGTTGTTCTCCATATCATGGCATCTATTTGTTTTATCGGAGATATAATAGGAGGTCCGATATCTGAATATATCTAGCACACAATCGTGGGTGAGGTAAAATCGTAAACTCGTGGGCTTCGTTTACCTCGCATCCCAAGATCCACATCCAAGATTTGGGAAAATGTATATATATCCGCAGACAAACTTTACAACAGCAAATCATCCAACGAGAGGAGCGACAGCCATCAATAATGCAAGTAGCGACGCGGATGATGATTATGATGAGAAAACAGTAAACTGATACCGAAGGGCTTGGACAAAGTTGAAGCAACACCCACACTAGCCTTTTTTCTACAAGGCTGGAAGCTTTCTATTTCTTCTTCTTGTGTCCTTGCTTAATTATAGCGACAAGCCTCATTTGATGTCGATGCTTATATGCTTATATGAAGACGAGAGCAGTACCTAGGTGTCTTGTGGAGAGAATGGTGATGAATAGAATCACTGTAAAAAAGGGTTGGTAAGTCAAGTAAGATGTGGAAACAGAATACTCCAAATGGAAGAATGAAGGAGGGAAAACGTCCTCACTGGAGGAGACAAGACAATTCCAATGTCCATAGAATAAATTACCATCACAAGCATCCATCACACATCAGCCACCAAAAAGGGTATATGCATATATGTACAGTGACATGTTTCATTGCCTCCCTCATTTTCCATATTCGATGTTCATAATCGTACAGGTACACCTAAAGTTCTAAATTTTCTAAATTCGCAAAGTTATCAACCTTTGGCTTGTGGAAGTTGTTTGCTTCTCCAGGCACAGCACCACCTTTACGCGCAGCCTTTTCCAAAGCCCTTTTTAAAGCCTTTTTCCTCAGGCTTTCTTCTGTCACTGGATTGCCCAGTCCCGGTGGTGGTTTCCATGTAATATTGCCTGTTTTGGCGGCTTCTAAACGTTTTGCTTGACCTGCTTGACCCGCACGTCCAAGGACACCTGCAACGACTTGCATGCAACGGAGACTGTGTAGTTGTTAGTATACCATAGAATAGCCGTCGAGGCTTGGATTGAATTACCTATCATCATTCGCGGGGATTGGATATGTGACCCAAGTTGGATCCGCATCCGTATCAATAACACCAATCGTCGGAATATTATTCAACCCACACTCATGCAACAGGATGTAATTCTCCAGCGGATTCAACACGACGACTAAATCCGGCTTCAAGGCCTTCCAGTCCTCCAACTTCTCCTCATATCCTTCAACAGGCTCATCGTTCTCATCCACTGCCTTAACCCCACAACTGGCTAGAATCTGATCACCGTTTGTTATGGAACCCGGTATCCATCTGGTGAATAGGTGGCAGCCTTTCGCGAGCGATGCTGCTCTCACCACGGCTGTATCTTGGCCAGCACGTGTGCCCACAAAGAGAATCAGTCCGCCATGATAGGCGACACCTTCTACTACTTTGGCGGCACGGCGAAGATGTGCGGCAGTTTCTTCCAGCGAAATTATATGCACGCCTTGACGGATTCCATAGATATATCTTTGATTTGCTGGATTCCAGATACTTGTAGCATGGCCCAGGTGACTCTGACTAGCCATTAACAATTCCAAAGTAACATCTTGAGGAGTAGGAGGGTTTGTGATGAGTTGATGGGGTTGGTATTCTGGTTCTATGACTGAACCGAGGCTGGCGGTGGTTTTCTTGACATGTTTTTCGGAAAGGAATTGGGCTTTGACGCTAGATTTTGCTTTTTTGCGGGCTTTACGTTCTAGAGAAGGAGCGAAGTCGCGGGTTAATTGTAGGGAATTGAGGGTAGCCTCGCTTGACTGGGCTTGGTGTTCGTGGTTATTTATTGAGGATTCGATGGTGGATGTTTCTGTCGATAGGGTGCGGAATTGAGAGAGTCTAAGAGGTGCAGCAAGTGCTTTTCGGCCTGCAAAAATGTGTCAATTGATGGGTTCTTCATGAATGAAGGGATCGAAGTTTACCATGCCGTACGCAGACATTTCTTAATATCATTGTTGTGGTGTTTGCTATCCTGCATGATTTCATCGAGACTTTTTTGGGGATTTCGGGAACTGATAATGCGCTAGTATATTTAAGCGCTATACCATTTTGGGAAGACCTTCTAGTGGGAACACCCCGCACTAGGTAGGTGTAGGAAGCCTTGATTTACAGGACATTCACATTCACATACTGTAGTTTTCAGATTCTATTACAAGATCATGTAAGGCTCATAAGTCAAAAAAGATGGGTATTGAGTTGAATTGGCGCAAAACTATCAAAACTATCATAAAAAAGGTATCATGATGCTTGCACCGCTCTGTTGATGGATGCAAATCTACAGAGATACAAAGTCTAACAATGTGGTCGCAACATTAACTGCTATATTAACGGCTAGTGATACGAGCTAATGCGAAAACCCCAACAATAACAACTGCAAGAGTCACAATTGCTCCTGGTAATAACAACTCGTTCGGAACTCCTTGAATAACTTGTGGTTCTGGCTGTGGCATTGATTGTTTGCGGGACTTGGAGCTGACTCGAGGCTCATCGTCGCTTTCATCGTCCTGAACGGTATGGCGCTTTCGAACAGCCGACATCGGTGGTGTAGGCTGCTGTACAAATGGCGGTTGAGGATCTAGAGTGGCCGTGATTGGGGGCTTTTCGGGATCATGAACGAACAAGTCGACCTTATCTCGGTGGCTACCACGAGCGAGAACGATTGCTTCGAGAAGATCTTGGTCAGTTGTGATCGACACGGAATCGCCCTCGTCATCTAAGTAACTAAGAGCAAACCCGGAAGATCCAAGTTTGCCATCCTCAACGATTGCTATGCCACCAACAGCCTCGATCTCAGCTCCCAGTTTACTAGTGACAGCAGAGATGAGCTCTGCCAGACCATGGCTTGCGACTACTTGGACTCTGTGGACACGCCCGCTGGGTGCTTTGAATTTGAAAGCGAAAGGTATGTCCTCGACAGGAATATCCATGTGACGACTTATTTGGGAGTGTGCTGGAGAGTCCATTCCCACATGTGAGGCGGAGTCATTAGGCGCAACACTAGCATCAACGTGACGCTCATGACCTCGTGACATGTCTGGCGACATCACAGAACGGCCGCCGGTTGTGTGGTGGTGACTCCCTTCCCCAGATACCATTGATTCCGTCTCATGCTCAAGTGACATCCAGAATTTATTCCATGCTGGACCACTGTCACTTTCACCAGTTTGCATTGTGTTAATCTGTTCCAAAGTAGCATAGGTAAGTTTGAGAACATCTACCATTCCAACAATCTCGCCCTGATCATTCATAACGGGTAGGTTGAGGTAGTGACCATCTAATAGAGTTAGTTGAGTTACAATAAAATATAATTTCATTCTTACCGTGCATCTTCCTCAACGCTGCCTGAATACTCATATCCATAGGGGCAAAATCTGGGTGTGGTGTCATGACACGAACGACGGAACAATTAGAGGGATCTAATCCAGGGGCGATAACTCGAAGAACGACATCTTTACTGGTGAAGATACCAGTAATTGAACCTCCATCTTGGACAAGGACAGCTGTGGTGTGATTTTCCTTCATTAATGCAGCAGCTTCCTTAACGGAAGTCTTTACGGTGACAGTAACAGGCGGAACACCATTTAGAACAGACTCTAGAGTAGGTCCAGACATTTTCGACCGCAAAGCCTCCACATATTGGATAATTTGTTGCGGTTGACTGGAACCCAACTCGGATTGAACGCCTTCCAATGCATCATAAAGCTTTCGTGAAGAGCTATATGCTCGCTCTAATTTTTCCATAGCATCATAGAAACACTTTGTGATATCAAGGATACCAGAAATATCTTGGTTCTCATCCATTACCGGCAAATGTCGGAAACCTTTCCTAACCATCAAATCGAGGGCATCTGTAGCACTTGTATCGGTTCTTGCGCATAGTGGGTTCTTGGTCATAATCTCGGAGATTGTAATATTCTGGGCTTTGATTCCTGCTCCCACCACTCGGAATGCCAAATCTTTTGCAGTAAAAATACCTGCGATTCGATCGTCGTCGTCGGTAACAAGAACGCAATCCTCTCTCTTTGCTGCCATCAATTGGGCAGCTTCTGCCACTGTTGTATTTGGTTTTATTTGGAGAGCTTGACTCGGTCGAAGGGCGAGAACGGTTCCTGGAGGTGCTTTTCTTGTCTGTCGAGCGCGACTCGACATCTTGCTCTTTTTGCTGAGGTCCACCTCGATCTTCCTCCGGATGGCCTGTGGAACAGTTAACTTGACCTTGCTCTTTGAACGTCTAACCTGCGGCATTGTCGTATGATGCGTATTGAAATAACGATTTTTTTTCTACCTTGAGTACTTATCAAGTCCAAAAAAGGTGGGGGGAAAAATCATAGCATGAATGACAAGCAGGAATATATGAATATATACATACCTCATCTCTCTTGGATTGCTTTGCTCTGCTTGCACTCATACTGGATCCACCTACTTCACTTGATGGGACTGGAAGTGATTCCACTGTCGGTCGAGGGATATTCGATGAAGGACTGTTGAAGACGGGTAATGCTCCTCGGCCACCGCGATTTGGATTTGGTGTCCCACGCATAGTTCCAGTAGTGGATGCTGCCATGATTAATTATGCAGCTTTATAAAAGCAAGGTATTCCGTAGTTATGAATCGAACCGCTTGTCCGTATTTAATTGTAAAATTCATGCAAAGTAGAAAAAGATTTTTTGCTCTTTTTGAAGAATCAGATGAACTTCAAAATTTTGCTATCGTATGCTTTTTATATGGTAGCAATATCTTTTTTCTCATTACGGTAAGGGAATGAGTCCTCTTTCCCTCTTTTTTTTTTCTTCTGTACGGATGGATTATCTTCCCGTTTTGTTGATAGGGAAACCCAGAAAAATGAGACTTTGGCAAACGATTTCACCCGCAATTCAAGAAGGGAAAAGAACTTTAGAACATCAATTTTTAGCTAAAAATACCATATGATTTACCAGTATCAATCAATCAATCAAAATTAGGAAATTTGAATCAGATTCAGAAAAATTACCTTTTTGTGTGAAACATTTCATACCTACTACTAGTAGGTAAGTATTTACATAAATATATACATAAATAAAATGAACATATTATGAAGTTCCAAGGTTTATATTTGTATGGAATAATTTAATGAAAATATGGTATGTATTTTATCATAAAATGTTAATAAAATCTATTTTTAATTGGATGAAAGTTTCCCCTCATTTTAATTGGATGAAAATAGTATACTCAGTTGCTAGGCAACAAAAACGTTGTTTGATTTTTGTTGATTTTTGGCGCCCCGGAAGATAGCGAGGATGATGCGCTGGACTTGACTTATCTATACCCTCAAATCTTCTTAGAATCTTCAATTTTATCCACATCTTCAAAAAAACAAAAGATAAAATTCCCAATTGTCAAATCAATAGCATCAAAAAAGTCCATTATTAAAGAAACTACTTCCTCTACCTGCGAAGACTTACATTAAAAAGTAAAAAACACTCTCTTTTTTCGTCCGACTTCAAAGGACTGAGGAAGTCCATTCATCTATTAAGAAGACTCGACATAGAGTCCACAACTGCTGAGCAGTCCTAATATTATATTTTGCCCGGCCTAACGGCTTGCGCTGCGTGAGGTATGAATTTATGAATTTTATCTATACATTTTCATAACATTTACAATCCTTCACTATCTAATACATGATGCAGTCTCGGAACATATAGGTTTGCTTAATTGCAATACTTTCAATCGACGACATTTCCGAACTCTTCTAGCATTCATAATGCTGTCAAATCCAACTAATACCCTTCAAAATCGACATCGACAACACAGACGACAAAATTCGACACCATCGGCATTCGATGCATTGAAGGTAAACAACCTGCCAAAAATCCAGAAAC
The DNA here is from genome assembly GCA_000812885.1 of Lanzia echinophila. Classification (NCBI taxonomy): domain Eukaryota; kingdom Fungi; phylum Ascomycota; class Leotiomycetes; order Helotiales; family Rutstroemiaceae; genus Lanzia; species Lanzia echinophila. The sequence continues at coordinate 9,865 of JWJA01004730.1, forward strand.
ATGGCCACCGACGTGGAATGAGTCTGGATACACGACCACGACCAACATCAAGGCAGGGACAACCGGTAAGTAGTACTAACATAGGATATCAAACGACACCACAGCATATTTTGCGAGAAACGCAGCAGCAGAGACTGGTACGCCCGGGCCAGCAGAATTTCATGACATACGACAATGACGAGAATCACTTTATTACCCCAATCGTCACACCACAAGGACAATCGTTCGATATCGGATGTACGAATTCGTATGGATTGCAAAGACATCATTCTCAGCCTTCATATTCATACTCCGGATCCCTGAACACGATAATGCCAGTCGACCCTAACTACAGTGGGGGCAATGACTATGACTTTTATTCTGCAAATACCGCCATGACACCCACATTCATGGAATTCTTTGCCGAATCTGGGGTTCAAAACACGAACTCGCAGCCAGGTTCTGCGAATCACAGCAGAAGCTCATCGAGGAGGATCAGTGGTGTTATCATGGACAGAGTTAGCCAATTCGAAACCCTAGCTTTAAAATCACCACATAGACCTATTACACCCCCGAACCAAGACTCTACGAGTAAGACTTCTATACTCTACACTGAACTTATTCTAATTGTGATAGATTACTTTCCATCAACTTCCTTGGGTAGTCCTTTCAACAGGACGATCAAGCAGGAACACATTTCCCAACGCTTCCGAGAAGACTATGATACATCCATGGAAGAGACAATCAAGCCGAAGAGTAACCGAAGAGCAAAGAATGTATTCGACGATATGAGACGAGAAGCTGAGATGAAAGCCGCCGCAAACCCACCTAGTTCTGGACCTTTACCAAACTCTAGCACATTTGACTCTGCCCCAATGCCAACCCCGAATTTCATGAACATGTCAACCATAAACCTTGATTTTTTGAAAGCGGATCCTCAATTTTCGACTGCTCAGTACTCACCAAGTTCTTCTAATGTTTCTCAAGACCACTCATATCCTTCGTCTCCTGAACAATCTCACACAGGGAGCTTCCGTGATCCATTCACAAACAGGCCCATCCTAGAGGCAAATGAAGGATCATCGTATTCAACTTCCAGTTACCAGAATGGATATGCGGCCTCGAATCCTGCCTCAAGCTCCCCTGCACAGCCCCCTCATCGCAGATCAGAATCGATATCAAGCATCAATCTTGAAGAATCAATTACAGATACTGGCATCACTATTGATGATATTGCTACCTATATTCAAGCACCCGAGCCAGGTGATACTAAATGGCTCTGCTTGTACCCGGATTGCGGTAAGCGATTTGGGCGAAAGGAGAATATCAAGTCACATGTCCAGACCCATCTTGGAGACAGACAATTTCAATGTCCACATTGCCACAAGTGCTTTGTGCGCCAACATGACCTCAAACGACACGCGAAGATTCATAGTGGAGTGAAGCCATATCCATGTCAGTGTGGAAATAGCTTCGCGAGACATGATGCTTTGACACGGCACAGACAGCGTGGAATGTGTATTGGTGCCTTCGAGGGGGTAGTCAAAAAGACCGTCAAGAGGGGTAGACCGCGGAAGAGTCGACCAGACGATGAAGAACGGCTTGCTAAATCATCGCGAACTCGAAGCAAAAATAAGACAATGTCTTGCGCATCTTCCTCGTCAGAGTATTCTGAAAGCGCATCAGCCCAATCACCTCGGAGTGAGCTCGATGCTCTAGACAGCAAGCCTTTCAGCGACTATGGCTACTCTCAAAGGTCACCTGCTACGCAGAATGATATTGAGTACTCGCGAGAACGTTCGTCCTCAATTGCTGCATCCATCACAGATTGCGTCTCCCCAAAAGCAATTCAGACGGTTCGGCCTATTTCAGTTTTCAGCGCCCAATCAAGCTTCTCGGAACGTCTTCCTTCGCATCCTGCGTCACCTAATAAGTCTTTACAAAGTACACCACCCGCTTTATGTGAGGCTTCATCTTCTCCAACTGGCAGCACTAATTACTACGACTTAGATGACATCTCCAATAATGGTGAACTCAGCAGCCTACCCAACATCACGGAGCAAGATGATATGTTCTTGGAAGCCTTTGCCGCAGCCACAAATGCAGGTATGACACAACTGGAGCGCGAGCCGGATCTCATGAGTAAATTCGACAGCATGTTCGGAGCTGCCAACGAAAACGATGATATGTTTCGAAGCGGAGAAGATGTCTTCTTCGGAAGTCCATAATATGATAATCGGTGCGATAAAACTTCAATTCGAGATTGTAAATTAAGGAACCGGGTAATTTTGGGTGTTGGATAAAACTGGGCTCTGGGTTAGGTGGTGGTGCAAGTAGGCTGCGATGCCGATTTTTTTGGGCGGAGGTATTGGGACTTTTATCATTTTATTGTTTGGCTATTCATCTATCCATTCTTTTGGAGTTTATTTATGTACGCAATATGTTTTATTTCTTATTATTTTCATGAAAATGAGAATGAGGTGATGAGGATCGGTTGGATTTGGTGGATGGATTTTGGGTTGGAGAGGAAGGGCAGAACTTGATACTGCTGGGTAGTGTGTAACAATTTCAAGGAAAACATTCTTTATTGCTATTTATTTTGTTGATTTATAATTATTCATAAGTCTTCCATCTATCACTATCAACCTTACCTTTCAAAAAAGCGGAATTCACTCGATATACTGCACATATCAATAATTTCCCCGCACTACCTAGTAGGTACTACTTATTTACTTTTTATTACTGGAAAAAGAAGTATCAACAACATGCAAGAAGCCGCCACCCCTGCGAGAAACTTGGATACCAATCTAAAGTGCAAACGAAAACCTTTTAGGCACCAGCCTGGTTAAGTGATATTTCTTTTCCCTTCCATTTTCTTTTCTTTCAGCTGTTTCCACTTATCAACTACAAATTCCAAACATTCCACTCAAGTTCTTGCAAACTAGACCACCAGAATCTTTCTTCACCTTCAAAGGCTTTTCTCAACTCATAAGAATACTTTCTGGGGAGATCAATAGATACTCGAGTATCAAGAACCTACAAGATGGCTACTCTAGATGCAGATAACTTTTTGCGAGTAGCTACGACCACACCTATTAATGGCACATCTGGACACGAAGCAGTCACTGTTTCCAACAAGGACGGATCTTCCCTAGACATATCATTCCGTCGCACCATTCGTGTTCCTGATAACGGCACATCTTATGCTCTCCCTCCAGACTGTGGCGCCTTCCCAGTTTATTCCGTCGGCCAATTCCAGCATAAGCTTCCTCCATCTATGGTAACGAAAGGCGGAGTTTTCCTACCTATTCACCGTAAGTTCTGTCAAGAGATTTGAGCTTCAACCAACTACAAGACTCACATAAAATTGTAGAACGCGAAGCCATGTGGATCAACTTCGAATCCCAGCACCCCTTCGCAGTCAAGATTTACGTCGGTGGTATTAATGCGGTTTCTGGGGAGCCAGCTGTCGAAAGCAAAGAAACCAGCATTCGACGCAAGGCGTTGCTAGAGAGCGGCAACTCCATCCAAGATTACATCGTCACAGGAATTGATAGACAGAAGTGGCTTGATGGAATTGCGAAAGTCGATGGACAGGTCATGCAGTTTGTCGCTACACCTGTTGGCAGTGGATATTCCGTCGAGTCGCAGATTACCGGGCGTGATAGTATTTCTGGCTTTCAATTCGAAATCATCCCGATGAAGCGATACGAGCTCGAGCTTTATATAAAGACATTGACGGGCAAAACAATAACCATCAAAGCTGACAGCTCTGATACTATTGAATATACGAAGGTGCAGGTCGAAGGTAAAGAGGGTATACCTACTGATCAACAGCGTTTTATATTCGCGGGAGAACAAATAGAGGATCGTAAGTCTACACTCGATATATAGCGGATTATGCTGAATATATTTAGACTTCACTTTGGCTCAGTATGGTATCTGTACAGTATGTTGTGGTTATCTACACACGATTCTTGAATCTGCAAAATGCCCTAGAATGCTAACCACTCCGGTGTAGGGTCATACTATTCACCTAGTTATACGCTTGAGAGGCGGTGGTCATGGGCCTCAACCACCAGAAAAACCAAAGCCCGAGAAGACCGAAATGGCCGTTGCTGCCGGTGGCTTCATAAAGCAGACCATTATACGGGATCCTCTGCACCCCGAATACTGGGACAAGGAGTCCGCCATCACGTTCAATCTTCAATTGATCAATGCTGAAGTCTTTGAAGATATCGTTGGCATCAAGGCACCTCCAACACCGATATCGGCTGCAACTTATGCAATGCACGGATATCCATTCTACAAGATGTACGAAGAGCTGTCTGGGATCAAGGGACAATTTGATGTGAAGAGCGTGGCGGAGCTAGATTCCGAGAAGGGTCAACCAACAGCTCGAGATGATGCCAAGGACATCCTATTCAACGAAGTTGTCATCGGCCGACCCCGCGTTGCACTTTTATTTATGCCTGTGGCGGAATTGGAAGAATTCGTAAGAAATCTGAATATTGCGAGCGACCTATAAACTGGCTCTGGAGATGGAGTATGTGATTGTGGTCACTGGCGGCGATGTTGAAGGCGCAGTTCCGTCGATATGAGTTTATGTCTGCGATCTAACAATTGGGGATATCGTACGGAAGTCGACATCAATAGCTATTGTAGCATTGGTGGTTTCTTCGGCAGTTAGTGGCAGCATATTTCTCTGACAGGCAATTCAATATTTATCTTCAAGTAGAGCTCATTTGTTGCCCTCACATATCTGGAAGCATCCAAGAAGCATTGCCCTACGCCTTTCACTGCAGTGAGATGGATAGTTGGCTAATCACATGTAGCAACAGAATGCATATGCAGGGTGAGGAGACGCTGGAGAGCTTACCTTCCCATTTGTGCTAGAAAACAGGTGAATCCATGGCTTTATTACTTTTGCTACAAGATTCACTAGCAGAAAGATTACCCTTCTCCATTTCCTTACCTATTCACTGTTTGTCTAGTATTCACAGGCTTCCTTTCCATTTTCTTTTCCTTCATGCTAGCTCTTCTTTTCCCTTCCTTAGCCCAAGGAAAGAATAGGATGGGCATTTTCCTTCACTAATTGACTTGTAAGATTATTGGCCATGATTAATGAATTACCACATCCCCTCGTGGTTGGGATAAAGGATCCTTTCATGCAGCTAGTTTTCTTTTGTCACTGCCGGTTGAGTATAACTTCAGTAGTCCCCACCCCTCCTAGCCAGCCAACTCAGTGCAAACATCTACAACGAATACATCTTACTGGTACGGTTACTGCAAGGGTGATTTCAGTAACTTATCCACTTCACTGGATCGTTCCACAAAAGGTGGTTTCAACACAGGGGCATGGCTTCTGAAAACCCTGGGAACGATTCGAACGTCGGTTCTGTGGATCCTTTGGAGCAGAATCATCTCCACGTCAGAATTTTAAACAACCTGAATATGCAAATTGATTGTTTTTCTGATGGTCCCGCTCGCGATGGTAGCAATATCAAATCCTGCGTTGAGCAATGGAATGGTATTACGAAGTCTTCTTTTCCTATCCACCGTAAGTTTCAGCATCTGATTTACCCCTCTATATGCAAGAGAAGACTAATTTGGCCAAAAATAGAAAATCAGAGCATGGACATCATTTACAAGTCCGATAAGCCCTTTACTATTTACCTCAAAGTTGGTGCTATTGCCGGTGCTATTACATGTAATCTTGAATTTTCCACAGCCGAACGTCTTCACTATGTTGTAAAATGCCAAAACGGGGAGTTCTTTTTGGTCGACGAGTTTAGTCCAGGGGAGGAGATCATACACTTCTCTGCGATGCGAGCATTGCAAGATAGAAGTGGATACAGCGTCGAGGCTCAGCTTGTGGGACGGGATCAAGTTTGTGATATTGTGACTTCGATTGGGACGATGATTCCAACAATCTCGATCTTTATCGAATGTAACGAACCAATTCGCATTTCAGTCTCGAAATCTGAGACTATTGAGAGCCTTATAAAACGACTTTCTGTTTTTCGCAATTTCAGACGCTATCAAAAAGATTATCTTCTGTATTTGGATGAGCGTCTTCTGTCGCCGCGTAAGTTGATATTCGTGTTCCTGATCTTTCTGGAGCTAATATCAGTAATAGATAAGACCTTGGAGGAGGAAGGCGTCGAAAATGTAAGATTGAGAAGAAGCTAGTTGATAAGAATCCGAATATACAGCTAACAAATCATTTTTAGTACGAGACGCTTGAGCTGTTTTTTGCAACGAAGCCAAATCGAGCTTTGCAGTCTGGCAACAAGGCTCCAGGTGATCATACGTGATATCCCCATAACCCTTCGTGTCCCATCCATCAATGCCACTCCTGCGTAGGTATGTAGAGCGTGCGACACATAGGGCTGTGGTTTGCCGGGGAACTTTAGCATGTTTATGGATCGATCAGTATCCTGCACTTGTCTGTGCTGTTATTCACTGCCTACAGGAGCTCTCTGGTATTTGTGAGAATTGGCAAATATTTTGCACCCAGTCAGCTTAGTTCAATTAGAATAAATCGCAGATAGTTTTACACCTACACCTACTGCCACTGCACTTAACCTGATGACCGTAGCCCCAAATAGTAAATACCATGATGCTGTTCTAGGGTAATAAACTTCATTTGGATTCTATATCGGTCTTCATTTCACTTCGTATGACTCATCTTCCTCAATTCTATCAGCGACTTCTTTCTGCTCGACAGATTAGGAAGATCGGGACATATTTATTTGCGTTAAGCCCTCATGTTCCATTGATGAGATTACCTATAACTATTTCTATCTCCATAATACTATGTTTTAGAAGTCAGAGGAGATTCAATTGATGATTGTATTCACTCCACGTAGTTGTCTAGGAGACCTGGTGTGTATTATTCACTGAAAATTGCTGTGGAAGGGGAGTGAATAGAGGAGCCTTGGATAGATACGATCTTATTGATGTGGGCTTGTTACGAAATTCAAGAATAGAAACTGAAAATGATATCTTCTTGGGCGACGTGATTGAGGTGGAATTTGAACGCGGGAACGCACGACGGTACTTTTCGGGAAGAAACTACCTAGGTAGGCAACGCATTTGCCAATGCCTTATTGATGAATATTTCTAGTGAATTTATTGGACGAAAATACTTCTGTATGGGATTAACTCTTTCGAAAGTTCGAAAGGTTATGAAAGTTGCGGTACAGTATTGCTCCGGAGAAGACACGAATTGAGAACAAATTCAAACTTCTATTCTTGAAGACCAAAAGCAATATAAGGCTGCATGTTAGGATGAACAGTTCCATACTAGAAACCCAGATCTCTCTTACTACTCAAACTGGGTGTCGTAACTAATCGGCACGATGAACCTCCAATCCTGGCGACACTTCCATGATAAATCGAAAACGACTGCAGTTCTATCGATCGACAATTACAATCTGTCTCAGGTAGAATACCCTAACTGTTTAAACCGCGGTACATAACCTACAGTCTTCCTCGTCCACTTGAAACCTGTACCCTGACCACTAAAGCCTAACTTGAAATCTAGAATTCGTGCGTATTCTTTCACCATAGATGTAGAATAGCAATGGAATCGAGACCATTCCCAGAGTAATGAAGGCAAGCAAGCTATTCCCCCAACCATAATGCAGAGAATCATACAAATGCAACGCAAAAAGCGGGAATGTGGCGCCAAAAATGGACCGCGAAACAACGATTGCGCCCATAGCCGCAGCAGCATGAATAGTAAACGAGTCTATCATGTAGTTGGCGATAGACGAAAAGACTATTACGAAGCCGAATCCCATGATGAGTGTTCCTAGTAGCGGTACTACCCATTGGATTTGGTATTGCGCTGTCCAGCCATAGATGAAGAGTCCAACGGGTATGAATGGGGCTGCAACGAGAGTGGTTATGAGACGATATTCCGGTTTTGGTACGGCATCGCCATTCTTTTTGGAGAAATGCTTGATTATTCGATCGGATACCATCCCATAAGAAAGCATACCGCCAGTCAAGCCGATGCCAACTCCAATGTAAGTAAGTCCAAGAGAGCCGCGACTAAAGTGATACTGGTCCTGCATGACGAATGTAAAGCTCGTGAAGAAAATGTATAGAATGGCGTAGATGAATGCATTGTATATGCAGAATAAGCCACATATTGGAGAGAGAAACAACAACCTAACGGGACGCACGATTGCCCGAATAATGAGGTGCTTTGGAGTAAGTCCCAAATCGAGTTTTGAGCGTAATTTCAAATTACCAGTTTCCTTCCGCAGTCGAATTGTCTTTCTCTTTAAAAGCACCGAGGGATTAGTCTCGCGCAGAATAATAACACCCAAGATGGCTACGGCACTTGTCAAGATAGCGACGAACCAGAAAAGCCAGCGCCAACCTTTGGCTTGGGAAAGATAACCACCAATGATAGGGCTGACTACGGGGCCCATCACAACACCCATATTCCAGATTGTCATAGCTTTGCCACGTTCCTGCGGTGGTATAATATCCCCAATCGTGCCACCGCCCACAGTCATCGGAGTGGCGCCAACCATGCCGGCCAGGAATCGAAAGGCAATGAGCATATTGTAATTAGTAGACAAAGCACAAGCGATATTGAAGATGATGAACCCAAAGTTCCCGAAATGGTATATGGGGACTCTCCCGTATATATCAGCAAGTGGTACTAGCAAAAAGGGGCCTCTGTGATATGGAGCGTTGATTAGTATGAAGTAACATTCGTACAATAAAACATAAACCTACGCCACGTAACCGAGAAGGAAGACAGAAACAACAAAAGTTGCCAAAGTCTGGTCATAATTGTGAAATTCGGCCTGAACTTGCTCTACTCCGGGGGTGAAAATCGTGGAGGAGAATGGGCTCATAATCGTAATAGCAGCTAAAACGTATATATTGGCCCATTTCTTCAACGAAGACCTGTTCAAATCTTCATCAGCTTCTCCCAAATTTCATGGTGGTGATTTCATTTGCCTACCAATTTTTAGGATTGGACGGATCCTCAGAACCATCCCAGTCAACGATATTCGGATCTGGTATTTGTGGTTCTTGTTCATTTTTTGCATTATGCCCGACTGAACCTCGCTCAATGTCTCGTTCTTGCTTGTCGCTGAAGGATTCGCCGCCATCAGCGCTGGTACTCGAAGTCATGCTGTTATCCGAAAACGGTGTCGAGATTTTGTATTTGTGCAATGAAAAGTAGAAAATTGATGATTTGGTTTTCCGTAATAACACGCGTGTCTCCAGATGCAAGAAATTAGAGGTAAAATATGCAACGGTATTGCACCTGCGGGCAGCCTTTTCATAATGTTTTGGGCTCCCGGTTGATCTAATATCTCCGCCATGGTTTCCCACCAAGCCAATCAAGTCTCGCATATTGACGAGTTCCATTACAAGAGGTTCGAAGTAAAGCGCCGACACAGAAAATCACAGCGGAGGAAACAATTAAAAGGTAAACTATGCGCAAGCGCAAATGAACCAGAATAATACAGAACTCGCAATTAGAAGCTGTTGATCATTGCCACCAATAATATGCGATGCGACTAGCGGAGCCCGTTCAAATCGGACTCCCAGTACATTTTTGGAAATGTCCACAACCGCATTCCCCGTAGGTCAACAATTCGACCGCCGCAACGGCTGACAAATACAGCCACATTCGTCCGCCGAGTTCACGTGATTACGGTCGAACGTCAGATTTCCTGTCTTTCTTCCCTTCCTCCGTCTTTTCTTATTCCAACTTCCTTTTTTATCCTGGAGCAATTGCGAACGAATGTCTATCAACCGGAGAAACTTTGATTATCAGTACAGCAGCAAATTTTGCTCCAAGCCTGAATCTAATGCCTTCTCATGCTACACCATCAAATCTCGCCCAATCCGAGGCAAAACGGAGAAGACTCCGGAAAGGAACACACAGTTGCTGGCAGTGTAAGCGGCGAAAGATGAGATGTGTATTTCCGGCCGCTAGTGCCACTATCTGTAATGGCTGTCAGCGACGAGGTTCTGAATGTATCAGCCAGGAGTTCCCTGAGGATGTCTCATTGCCCAGGGAGAAGACGCACGAGACCGGTGGTTGCATTACGAGGGTTGAGATTCAGTACAGTGCTAGGGATAGCATCACTGATGATAGATGTACGCACACAACTCCGAGCGGAGTTAGTGGGCAGGCGGAACTAAATAGCCATCCATCTACGTCAATGATCTCGGAACCTTCACAATATATCAGTGCTCTCTATAAGTCATCCGAGGTTCGTAATCTACATTCGTTTCTACAATTGTTCATATTGACTATTTTCATTTAGAACCGAACTTGGGAGAATGGCATTATCCCATCCGATACCCATATATCAGCTGCCGAAGGCAAGTATGATAGGATATCTCGACTTTTACATGAATCACTGCCGTCGCGAGAAGATACAGAAAAAATATGCAGAGCCAGCAGCCATCCATCTGCTCTTGCTCACGAGATAATGACTATGCCATACACCACTCTCGAGCAGAATGGATTAAAAACATCTGAATATTTACTGGATATCCCAGAACCGACCCACCACCCTGTCCTGATATCGAGGCATATGCTTCTGCTCGCCACCTTTTTGCAGCCTCTCTGCCATGATCAACATAAGGCTTCAAAAATCCTATCGGAGTCGCCACGAGCCATAATGGAACGATTAGCAGATCTTGCTGTGAAGCTCGTTACAACAAATGACGAACTCCTTGGCAGTATCGAAGGTCTGCAATGCGTTGTAATCGAGAGCGTATATCAAGCAAACATCGGGAACCTCCGACGAAGCTGGGTATCTATTCGGAGAGCAATGACTATTGCACAGCTAATGGGCATTAACCGATCAGGGAACCAGGCGCAATATAAAGTGCTTGAACCCAATGCACAACATCATCCTCGGCTTATGTGGTATCGCATGCTTTTTCTAGAACGCCATCTATGTCTCATGCTGGGTCTTCCTCAAGGTTCCCTCGACCGCAGTATGGGTTCCGATGCGTTACTAGCAAATGATACTCCTTTAGGACGTGTCGAGCGTATACACTGCGTTGTGGCTTCTCGTATCCTAGAGCGTAATGAATCCGCGCCGAGACCTTGTGATCTCGCCTTGACGCGAGAGCTTGACGTGGAGCTGCAAAAAGCGGCCAGAAGCCTTCCCAGCAAGTGGTGGCTTGCACCGAACTTGGACAATTTAGTAACCGACGCACAAACCTTGTTCTGGAATACGCGGCGGATGTTCACGCAGGTGCTCCATTACAATCTTCTTAATCAACTTCATATCCCTTATATGCTTCGCTCGTCATCGGCCAATCGCAAATACGAATACTCTAGAATCACTTGTGTGAATGCCTCGCGGGAAGTAATCACCCGCTTTATCACACTACGCAGTTTCAACGAGATAGCCTATAGCTGTCGTACCATCGATTTTAATGCTCTCATGGCCGCGATGACTTTATTATTAGCTCATCTAGACAGCCAATACTCCGGTGCGGAGAATCTACTAGCCCATCAGTATCATAGTGATCGTGCCATGATCGAGCAAGTAGAAGAAAATATGACGGAACTCAACCGTCTCAATTCAGATGCACTTAGTGCCAAGAGTGCGGACTTGCTACGCCGATTGTTGAATATCGACGTTGGGGCGACGGATACTAGCTCTGCTAAGAGAGTGAGTGTTCGAGAAGCAGGTACCGAGACGACACTACAAGATCAAGATGATGATACTGTCGTGAGCGTACATATTCCATACTTTGGAATCATCAAGATTTCTCGTGATGGCATGAGAAAGCAAATCCCCAAACCTCAAGGTGCTGCATCAACAACATACCCAGCTCATGAAAGTAGTACTCCAGATAGTGCAGCGCTACTCAACACAGAACCTCCAATACGCACTTCTGACAACTCTTATCCTAGCGTCACCCCCAACCTTGGGACAATGGCATATGTCGATCGAAATTACAATCACATCGAACCAACTTCAACGATGTCCAATACCAGTGCAAACAGTAGTGACACAGTATTCTCATCGCAATTCCAGAACGATTTATCTGATCCTTTCTTACAACATGAAGAGTATCCAGGGCTAGCGGCAGGAGCAGAAGACTGGGCTCTTCAGGGCGTCGACTTAGCTTTCTTCGAGAGTCTGATGGGTAATGCCGGGGATGAGAGGGATGAGGATACGGATTGGACTACGATTCCAGAGCTGAACACGAGTAACAAGTAATGAAGGTTCCCGCTTACCGATTATTGAATAGCTGTCTAGCAGGAAATCTCCAGATGATAATGCTTTATCGTCGATGAATAACGGGAATTTGCCTTGACCTCGGTTTGACTCGCCAATCTGCCCCGGTGGCTGAAGGAGGGCAAATACTACTACCATAGTCCAAAGTCCTGCCTTGATGGCCTAGCATCTCGATGAAGCTTGCGGTGGACTCAATGCCGTCAGCCATGTAGCAAAGTCCGATGGTGCGAGATGGCGGCCGGCGTGTGTCGTTAATATATTCCTTCAAATGTAAAAACAGCGCCCACGAAGAGAGCATCATGACATCCGTTGTAATAGGATCTCTACCAAAGCCAAGAAAATACTTGCTAACAAACGAGAAAGAAGCAAGGAAATCACAATTGTCAGGCTGGTGCTGTTAGAATATTCGAGCCACAGTACCTGTTAACACGCTTAGTCGTTGCCAAAGCTGCCTCGTAGGAAGTTTTGTGGAGGCGAGCCCAATATTTTGTGTATCGTATCTATCATTCGATGCCCCATTACGAAAGTGTGATATTATTGTAAAGTCTTATTTGGCTATCAATAAATATGTGCATTTCAACGGCATTTGTCGTAAGCATTACGAGGCATACAAGCAAATGACTACTGTAATTCAAAAATACCAGTTCCTTTCAAGATGCCCGAGGGTGAAAGTCCTTGCAGTATTTGAAGTTTTTCTCAGACTATCCAGACCGGACAACCTGATTCTGCGATGTCTCAGTAGTAGCTGCCTAAAGAATCGCAACACCAATGACCGAATGACCGTGTGTGCATACGAATGTTCGAGATCCAGATGTCTGACCTACTTACTTTGTGTGTTTGCGTTCTTTCATCAAATTGCTTTCCACATCTGCCAAGTTTGGGGAGTCAAGAATCCGGTATCATTCCATTTATTGCCAATTTGCCATAGCAACTGTGCGTACTGAAGATTCTTTCAAGTCAAATGAAACAATTGCCTGGTAATGAGACAACTTGGCCTGACGAAACTTTGGTAGAAGGTACTCGACCTTCAGCTCTGGTTTCCAAGACCATGGTAATTTCCATGAAGAAGCATCCAGACCTCAGCAGCGCCAATTTTATCAATATTAAAGAGCTGTGTCGAGACTTCCCCAAGGCAGTGCAACAACCCATCACACAACACTTCAATCACCTCATACTTGAACGTCCAAAATGCCCATGAATGTCGAACTGGCTACTGCATCGCCCAATGCACCGGGCGGTTTCGAAGAAGTCGAAATCGTGGATGGCGCGAACAAACAACTTCTCATATCATTCCACAGAACGATACGGGTTCCTGACAACAATAAGTCCTATCAGCTTCCTCCTAGTCTTGGAATGTTTCCTATTTACTCTATTGATAGGTTTGCAGAACGGTTACCAGCTAGAATCGTTGCAAAGGGTGGCGTTTTTATTCCCATGTATCGTAAGTTCTTGAAGTCAGTATGGTTTTCTTGTGTATCTGACATCAAACGCAGAACGAGAGGCACTTTGGATCGAGTTTTGGACCGACCAGTCCTTCGCCGTTAAAGTCTATGTCGGAGCAACCAATGCCATCTCCGGAGAAGAGAGAAGACCGGAATTAAAAGCCGCACAAAGGTCCAAGGCTGGAAAGCAAGATTATCTTGCTCTTCCAAACCAAAAGTGGCTTGATGGTGTCGCTAAACCGGATGGAACAGTGATGCAGTTCGTGGCTGTACCATGCGGCTCAGGATACTCGGTAGAAGCACAACTCACAGGAGCGGACAAAGTCGCGGGTATTCAGATCGAAGTCATTCCTCGCAAACCAGAATTGCCCAAGAACATTCCAGTCGTTCCTCGCAAACCAAAATTGCCCAAGAACAATCCTCTTCCCAAGGCCAGTCAGGTTGGGAACTCAACTCCCAAATTCCATGGTCATCGGTTGAAGAGAACTAAAATGGACCTCGGACTAGACAGCCTCAGATCAGATTCCAACAAAATGATATCAAAAAATAAACGTGACGAACCGATCACAAGAAAAACAAAGCGTAAGGACGAAGAAGTGGACGAACAAGCCATAGCCCCTGGAGGGTCAATCCATCAAGTCATCCATAAAGATATGGTCAGCATAGATCATTACGATATAAAGAACAAGATAATGTTCAATGTCCAGCTTTTTGGTCCTAAGACATTCCAACAAATTACTGGGAATCCAGCGCCACCAACCCCTGTCACAGCAGAAGTATATGCCAAGCACGGATACCCATTCTTCGAGATGTACGAGGAACCGATAGCTATAACAGGTAGCTTTCAAGAGCTGTTGAGTGTGGGAGATATGGATAGGGAGCACAATGTTCATGAGGACGTTCATCGTGCAGAGCAGGATTTGAGTTTCAGAGTCGTGAAAATCAAAAAGGCGGATGAGGATTACGATGACGATTAGGAAGTCTTTGATGAAATTGGCGAGACCTTGAGACGTGGAATACAGTAGAAATATAATTTCCATTGAAACCTACCCAATTCGAATATCTGGGCATGTGTGCTGTCGCTGTGTGGTATTGTCGTCTCTGATTGAAGTGCACGGGCCTTTATTAGCGGCTCGCATTTGATGATGTCAACATGGTTGCGCTAACGACTTGCTCGATCAACAACTTTAGAATGATCTAGTACATTTATTTTCCGGCCGAGTTACGTAGGAAATTAGGTTCTTCATCGGGTTGTACATTTATTTCACCGAGTGTATACCCGCCTTGCTCTGCATCCAAAAGTCTCATATTTCCGAGCAAACAAATGGCTCACAGTGGGTTTTCATTAGCCCAGTCCCGCAGCCAGCTCAAATGATTCGCCAGCAAGATGAAAAGCAATGTTTCTGTCTCTTACCATACATTTGCGACGGTTGCCAGGCATAATTGCCGTTGATGAGCACCTCTTGCGGGCTCGGAGCGTATACATTGTTGAGAGTTTCATATCTGAGTGTTCCAGCTTGTTAACCTTGGCCTGCAGTTATCAGCAATCAGTCAAGCGGCGAAGGAAATTCGGGTGTCTTGGATTGTTTTTCGATGCGCTTCATTTAGCTCAATGCCATCGCGACTAATAGCGCTTCGCGATCGAACATCACGAATTCACGTGGGCAGCTACCATATATTGATAAAACTTTCATCGAGACTAGATGAATTCACGATCTCTCATGAACGCTCTAGTCTCTAAATGGGAGTTCTTCCTCTAGAACACTATTGAATTATGTTTAGTCGTTACACCAAGAAAAAATTTCCCACACAGGTATATATATGTCCCTTTCTTGACACATCATTCTGAACTTCCTTCGATAAGCCATTTCAATATTCGCGAATAAAATTCAGATGGATAGACCAAGGAAAGCGGGCGAAAGCTCGAGGTCAGGGGCACAAAATGGATCTGCGCAATCGTTTTTAGATACTGTAGCCATGCAAGAACGAGCAAGAATTATGCAAGGGCTGGCTGTGTTAAACGGAAGAAGGTCTCCAATGCAACCAGTACCGGAGACAGTTGGCGAACCCGGTAGATCTGAAATGTGGAGCTTTGGAGCCGAAAGATTAGATCCGATGATGTCCGGCCCCTGTGAATCTTCACAAACACGTCAGAATCCTCATTCAAGTCATGGTATGTATCTCGAGCCTCCTGAAGCAAGACCGCTAGCCCCAAGTCCTTTGCGGAAGGTTACGACGCTTCAATCAGATAACCATAATCAATTCGAAGGCAATATCCGCGGGGTTGGGGCCGAATCGAAAACCGGGGCAATAAAGCCCTCATCAAAGTGCACTTGTGTTGGGAGTTCAAGTACCACTGATCGTCCAAGAAAGGCGATCATGAAACATACTGCGGAGTCTGGAGGTCTTAATAAAGAATCCAAAAAAGAAGTCAAAGCTAATATCGACCACTCGGATTATCCGATTTGTGAATTTCAAGACAAATCGATTAGCGTGAAGACTGCCAACGATAGCAGACTCGATATTACGCTTCAACGTACAATCCGTGTCCCGGGAAATCACAGGGCTTTCAACCCACCGCCTGTCACGGGTAGCTTCCCTATCTACAGCATAGAAAAATACAAAGATAAGTTACCGGAAAGGTTGGTCAAAAAGGGTGGTGTTTTTATTCCAATCCATAGTAAGTTTCAGAACCGCTACATGGCATGATCACAATTTGCCGCCCAATCTAACAAATCATTATATAGAACTGGAAGCCATGTCTATGCAGTTCAATTCTACTGTGCCATTTGCGATTAAGATTTACGCTGGAGGAGTAAATGTCATATCAAGAAAATCAAAGAACCCTGCCTTTCAGAACCGAGGCAAAGACATCGCAGAGGGACCAACCAAAGCAATACAAGATTATATCGTCACTCCTACACAAACTCGTATTGATGGTTTTCTTTCTTCTAGTGGGAACATTCGGCAATTTGTGTCGGTTCCAATTGGTAGTGGTTACTCTCTTGAAGCACAGCTTACAAAACATGATTCAATTGGCGGTCTGCAAATCGAAGTTATACCCGTTAAACCGGAGTATAACAACCCGGAAGGAAAGAGATCATTACCGGTTCCCACTATGCAGATTTTTGTTAAGATGGTGAACTCTTACACGATTTCTCTTATGGTGGCGGAGGATTATACCATTGATGAAGTGAAGGATTTAATTCACAAATATGCTGGTATCACAGTTGAGCAGATGCGTTTAATCTGCGAGGGCAGAGAATTGATTGGTCGTATGTTGCCCCATCCTCCACATAAATGCTGCTTTTCGGTGATAATTAATGTAATTTGACAGACCACACGATCGCTCAAACCAGCATTGAAGCTGGTACGACTCTGCAACTCGCCCTCCGCTTACTAGGCGGAGCTATTCGAGAGATGTCAGTCGCATCTGGTGGAGACATAAAACAAGTCATCCAACGTGACCCACACCCTGCTCATATCTGGGATCACGAAGCCTCTATCATGTTCAATATCCAAATGATCGATGCAACTCTCTTTCCATCATTGCTCGGACTCCCATTGACATCGGTCCCTATCAGCGCTCAAAATTATGCCAAGGCCAATCGTGCATCTTTACCAGGTCCACCAGCAGCACAGCAGCGTTGCGGGTGAGTTGCCAATTTACAGTCCGAACTACTTGGATAGAAAATTGGGCACGGACGAAGTGGCTTTACGTGAGCATGATAGTGACAAGGGCTCGGGTTTTGGCAGCGTGGGTCTAGGAAGCAAGTAAATCTTTTCTGGAATGTTGCAATGAGTGAGATAAATTAAATTAGAGATTTACAGAAGGGAGATCCTAAAGCTGGTAGTGGTGGTGGTGGCAGCGATGTGCTTCGAAGATATGAGATATGTTTGACACGTGGGACGATTCTGATATTCCAAACTATAGTTCTATCTCATCAGATACAAAAATGACTATTGGCGAATGTCGATTAGTTTATAATATAACAAATGGTGGCTCTGGCTTCGCAGTTGAAGAAGGCAGGATCAATGAAAATAGTGTCTATTAATTCTGCAATACCATCTTTTCCGATCGTTAGAAGAAAATTCGTAAGTTTGTAACACTTTTATCTAAATTTCGACGAGTGAGACATCACCGTGTGGAAACTGGATTTCCGAATTCATCTGTTAATTGCAGTTCCTTAATCATGTCATCGTAAGGATATGCGAGGAAATAATCAAATACAATCCTCAAATCCCTCAATGTGATATCTCTGCTCTTCCGAAAAGCACGACCCGCCGGAACATCAAGTGTCATGGCTCCAATTTTCTGTGCCTTGTTCTGAGGGACAGATTCTCCTTCCAGAGCCAGGACGACCAAAGGACCTTTCCAGTCATGCTTCATCTTTCCCCCAGTAATCGAAAGTACAGGTTGCGTCGGAATCGATCCATCAGACCCAGAATTGCCCCGCATATAAACAGCAAGTGTGTGGTTGATTTTTCGTGCGCGCGGGATCCGCTCCGGCTCAATAAGGAGTTGTTCGGGATCAAAATGATCATAGGGGCCGTAGGTGAGGAATTCGTTTACATCCGGCGCATCGAAAAGCCCGTCGTTCTCGGGGATGTTAGTGGGAACAAAAGCCACCCATACCAGTCTCGGCTCTGGGCCATATGGTGAGAACCAAATACCGAGCTTGCGATCAGGATTTGGACGAGAAGAGAGATTGGAGAATTGCTCGCACAGTGTTTCGTGGAACCGATCTTGCGTCAGGCAGTCTATGGAACAGTAGGGGATGGATTTGCAGCGTTCGCAAAGATTCGGAGTGGGGACATCACAGATAGTACAGGTTGGGGTGGGTTGGCTCGGAATGCTACCACCCTGATCGTTAGAGACTAATGCAGACATGTTCCGAAACCACGCATTCAAATGGTAGATCTATGTCAGTAGAAGGGCTTGAAGAGATGGATCTCACCCCAGAGATATAAATACCCAAAAAGAGCATTTTTATCATCTGTTTGTTAGCTTGTCAAAATGTTGGGTGTACAAACATACATGGTCTTCTGCACTGGACTTCCAATCCAATATGAGGAACAACAAGACAATTAGAAATGGAAGGAGGAGGGGAAAAGGTCAAGATATTAAAACTCCACAAACATAACCCCTCCTCGCTGTTGCCTGTTTCAGCAATTCTTGAGGGCACACATTGAAAGGCTATCCAAGAAAGGTTTGGGCTGCGGCCGCTAGCACACGTCAATTATCTCGAAATGAATTTCACCGACGATGAGTACCTGTTTTCAACGAGCTCTACAATACGAGTAATGTATTACCGTAATGCCTTCGTACACGGAACACAGTTCCATTACCTCTTTCTCAATCATCCCGCATTCTTTGCTATCGTAGCTATGTGTATGAATGTATAACCATTAGCAATATATCAATTGATGAAATTGACCGAATTGTAGCATATATCGCTCATGAAATCTCTACTATAGTACTATAATTATAGTACGACCACGAATTTGGTGTTGTTACGGGTAACTTCTTCGGCATGTAGGCGATTCAATTTGATCAACGGCTCGGCCTACATGATCTGAAGCCAGCTCTTAGAAAATTCTCGTTGGATACGGCAATATCGACGCTAATATGTTCAGCCAGTAGGTGAGATTACATTCCTTCCCCGAAAGGATGAATTGGCTCTGAAATGCAGGTGTTTTTGGCGATTGGCTTCTACATGATGCAATGCGACGTGTGCTATCTATGTTGAAGGGTTATGGTTAGCTATCGAGGAATGAGGGCATAGATTCTGTAAAATATGATATGTAGGATGTGATGTTGTGTACCTAGGCATAGAGCGTATGGTTAGATGATTCCCCGCACTAGTCTTAAATAGGGCCAGTATGTACTGTAGCTACTATTTCTAAGAGTCTATATTTCTGCGGCTTTTATTATCGTGTCTGACTATGCAATGCACATGCAGTATCAATCAATTGAAATCCCTACTTATGAGGAAGGCAACGGAAATTTGTCTCATACCCTCATTCATCGTGGCAAACATGATATCGTTTGCAGGAGACTGTTCAATGACATTATTTGGTTTTGTATCACATGCAATCAATGTCATTCTCAATTGCCTCGCTGCACACAAATTCAAATGTTCGTCTCAAATCCAGTCATCACCTTTCAGATGCCTCATCCCGATGGGAAATCGAAGTCATTGCTGCTATGGCCATTCGATAACGGATTCGAACCTGATTGTTTATCGTCTTTCCCCCAACCCCTCCACCACCACCCCCGGACGATTTGTCGAGCTCATTACCAACAAGTGCCAAGATCGGCAGTATTATATAGGCAGCGACGGAATGTAGATTGCAAGTTCATATCTACCAACATCACAATCTACATTCCCACGAAGCAATCTTCTGCCATATCTCAAGAACCTACACTTTGCAAAGCCTCGAAGTATCAACAAAGCAGACATACTTCTAGTTAAGTACTTAAGTAGAGATCAAATCGTCGCAGAGCCAAAGATACCGAGTATTTCCTTTTTATCAAAGTTGTTACATACATATCCTAGCTTTCTGTATACGGCAAAGATCTACTGCGCGGGGAAATAATCCATACTAATGCAGTGTTGCCCTACCCACCCCCACCCACGCCACATTGCCAGGGGACCTTGTAAAAAGCAAAAATTAATCCCGGCCAAATCAACATCAAGCGATGAAGAAGACACAACGACCTTTCTCAATTTTTTTCTTTTTTCCAGCCATCCGTCTTAAAAGTTAAAGGTGCAGAAGAAATGCAAAGTTGCGTTTCACTCTATGAAGGTCTTTTCTACTGTTCAAGTTGTAGTAATCAACTCTCGGCACCGAAAACCCAACCAGATTTCCAAATGAATCGCTCATTGGTTGTTCAATGAGAATTCGAGTATCGGGAACAACATGTCTGGAAATACTTCTGCAATTGTGTTTTTCAGACGGTCACTCCGACTTGGGTGCAGAGGTAGAAGACGAAGGTAGTGTCATCAAAGCCTTCACATTACTCAATGAGTCCGACTTCAAAAGCAACTGGCATCGTTTTACCAAGCGGGGTCAATCACGCCAGTTCTCTACATTATAATTTCTGGTCGCGATTAGTTCAGCGATGCAGAAGAGGACACAATCCTCGCGGAAGCATGCAGGTTTAGAGAGAAACTTCTGGTAATTGATCAAACCGCAGCTTGCGACCTTGTTCTATATGATCAAAAGCTTTCAACCTTTGCAAACAATGACAGACTTGGCAATGTTTTATCGTCGCAAAAGGATTAAATTTGTTGTAGATTGATGTAGTTTTGGGAATTGGTGGGGAATCTTTCGGTGGGAGCAGGAACAAATGGGATGGTGATGGTGGCGATGAGAGTAGTAGTTGCCCTCAAAATCCAAGAGAATAAGATTTTTCTTATCCTTATCCTTCACACCACAAGAAATTATTTCCTCTTCCTACTTCGCGCTTTGTAATCCCAATTATTATGAAAAGAAAAGTTGCATTCAATATCCTCAGTGAGTACAAAAATATCATGCCAGGCTTCGGTATCAATTCCGACATATAGTATTCACTGTTTCAAATCACAAGGTATACTGCGCCTCCCCAGTAAGTATATTTATTTATGTTTCTAAGTTTATATGTATTGTACCAACTCGTGATTACTCCAACCCCAATCAGAATGTTACATTGTCCAAAAGTCTTCGGTATTTTGGCTGAAAAATCAACCAAAATGATTGATCACATCCGCCACCCATGTCGCCGGCATCATTGGAAAAAAAGCAAAGGCAAAAGGAAAAGCACAAACCCCACCACCATCTATCGATCATTACTGGTATTCATCACATATATTCATCCAACCCCGCGATCGATCTCATCCGATATCTCTCACCGGCTTAAATTTCCAAAATTCACATACCATGGTGAATTGAACTATTGTTTATTTACTTTGATATTTACTTTCTCATTTCACCGCAAAATTTCAGACTGCAAGATGATTGATTGATCTGGATGATTCCAAATAATCAGACGATGTGTCATAAGAGAAATCAATAGTTGGAAATATTGATTATCGTCTATTCCAAATTCTTTTGGGAAACGCAAGAATAGCCGAAGAAATCGCTGGCCCAAACGCAGCGGTTCATACTTCATCTATACCATCCCCCCCAAAAAACGAAATTCCCAGACAGACGTACCAGAATTGATCAGATATTTCGTATTCAATTGAACAAAAGCTTCAAAAATTCACAAATACCAAGAATCGAAATTAAATACCCAAGATCAAATTCGTACATCAAGAATCCAAACTGAATATCAAAATTCAAAACCGTATATCAAAATTCGAAACCGATTATTAAAAGTTCATACTTCAAAAATGACTTCTCCAATGTCATCGTCGTACCTTTCCATGGCACAAATGTCTACTCCTCCATCCTCTGTATCCTCCGAGTCTCCCAGAACTCCAGCTCGTCAAACGACCAGCGAAATTGCAATTACTTCATACAAATTAGAAGATGCAACTGGCACATATAAAAGCCCTCAGAAAAAAGAGGCACTCCATAAACGCGATTGCTTCGTCTTCCCAGAAGACGGACCAGACTTCCCAAACATGTACGAGGTTTCTTATTACAACATCCTCGGTTTGGCAGAATCACCTCTCACTACCGCAGAGGACATTAGAACTGCATACGCAGATATCTGTGAGTAAAAACTCCATTCACATACCCCTTCATTTTCCAAACATCACCACTTCATCAAAACAAAATCTAATGACATCATGACATAGTATCATCAAGCGAGGCTCAATTTATGAGCGATAAATACAAGATGTGGCTAAAGCAAATCCTCGCGATGCTTATCCAAAATCGCAAAAACTACGACGCTGGTCGTAGAACTCAAGCAATTATCGAAGAAAAGCTCGAGCTCCAAAACTTCTACGCAAAGCGCGCAGAACAATATGAAAGAATGCACCAAAGACGCATCGGTGCTCAGTGGAACAACCCCACTACACCACACCATACACCAATCCCCACCCGCTTCGTTTTCCAACGTAACATTGAGAAGCAACCACCAGCACCAAAGAAAACGGGCCTGGATAGAGAAGAAGAATTGGCGATGAAGATTG
>JWJA01004731.1:0-12987 GCA_000812885.1 Lanzia echinophila
AACGATCACTATGATTAAGGTGATCACAGTACTATATTGACCGATCCATCATCACCACTCGTGGTGATACCAACAAGTTGATTAATACTTTAGCCGTCAAGGTGCCCATTCTAAGCAGCTTTAAGGATATACTTTGTAGTTTTCACCAAACCCCATTATTTTTCCGTAAATTTTAGAATTCCCACGCTTCAAAAGGTGTAAAACAAACATAATGAAGTTTGCCTGGCCATCATATTACCAGTATAACATGATATAAAATGGCCTCGCACAGTGATATGACGGTCATTTCGAGCGTTGACATGGTTGTGCTCCACAAATCCATAGTACCCATCTTCTTCTGTATACTAGCCATCTTTATTGAGTACCCCACAGAATCTGTATTGTATATCTCGCATGAAAAACATTTCTCAAAGAGCACAGTGAGACGTCCTTGCTCTTCCTTTTGTAATTGGACAAATTCAAGCTCATCTCAAGGCTCGAATACGTTCTGCAAATCGCTTTCAGTGATACTGAAATGTATGTTACCCACATATAGCCGATGGAAAGGAATTTGATTAGGATTGCTGTCTTAGGTTTTGGGATTGAAAGTTCGAGATTGGGGATTTGGGAGGTATTGGTTAGAGGTGTTAGGATGAGTGTCTATTGAATTAGTAAGGCATTTGGGGTTATTTGGATACTTTTCTCTGATGTTTTTTGGAGGGCTAGTAGTAATGCAGATGAACGCAGCTTATGCCTCGCAATATTTCATTCGACTAACAAACTACACTACTCAACCATGGGGTCTCCAATTCCACTATTATTCGCCCTATCAATTCACATTCAACGCATGGGGCGACCCAATATGGGGATCATCCGCTGCTCTCTATCTAGATAAATAGGATGATAGCATTATAAAAACCGCACCTCGAAATATAAACCGTAGAGCCATTCGCCATCATATCACTCATCCAAAAACCCAAGCCCCTATCATATAAACCAAAACCATCCACCTTATCCACTTCCATCTCCTCTCCACTTCCATCTCTTATCCACTTCCATCTCCTCTCCCCTCAAACAAAACCAAAACCAAAACCAAAATAGCAACACATTCATTCCACATTCATTCCACATTCATTCCACATTCATTCCACATTCATTCCACATTCATTCCACATTCATTCCACATTCATTCCACATTCCACACAATAATCCCCCACAAACCAAAGATACCATCTACCAACATCAAAAGTCTTTAGACATCTTCCCGCCCACTTTCCAGAGTTATTTCATCACGCCAGCCAATCAAGTACAATATCCCCACCCCCGCTCTTCATAAACACCACTCCCATCATCAGCACAACAACCATTCATCACACCATACATATACATATACATACCAATAACCCCCTACAATAAGTAAAACCCACAAAAAACATAAACAACAAAACCAAATAAATACAATACCTACATCCATCTCATATAACCACATTACCGCACACAAAAAAAAAGGCAAACAAATCCATCATCAAAAACTAACAATTTCATCATACATACATACATACATCCATACATCCATATCATCCATCTGCAGCAAAACTCCACAACAATGCAGCGAATCCACAGCCGATTTTTCACTATGCAGCAATGAATCGAAGTCCAGACCCCCAAGTAGTATGTGGGGAAAGTGGGAAAGTGGGGATGAAATACTGTGGATTCTGAAATAAATGTACGGAGTATAGATTTTTTTCGTTGTGCTTTTATTCGAGCGGGTATATCGATCATTTCACTTTCTTGGAACTTCTCTTCGTAGAGTGGTTATATTTATCGCTGCTACTATCCACCTCCTCAAATATTTTAGCTGTCGTGATCTACACTATAAATATTATACCCTACAGCCAGCCCATCTCGCTGAAAACAGATGCGATACCAGTAATTTTCCAAGAGGCGTATAGATGCGGCGAACAGTGATTCAAGAGTCGCACTTGCCAATAATTGAGTAGAGTTGGAGCAAAGCAAGAAGACACTTTTCAATACATCTTATAGCAATTGATCATCAGTCGCTTCACCGAGCGGAACAAGCTGGTTGATGTACTTCAATTTCGGGGTGTTGCCATCGTCAGGGAGAAGAAGCGCTGGAAAGAAGAGCAAAATAAGCAAATTCAGTTACGTAGAAGGGAGAGATGACCGCGATGGTTGATATAAACATCTCTAGATCAAACTCGGTTGCTTGTCTCCGCGCTTTTAGCTTCCAAGAGAGAGGTTATACACGTGGGTCGAATCTGCCACCTACCTAGCGAAGTCGAAGTTGGCAGACGATAGCGAAGAGATTGGATGGTAAGCTGTGCTTGGAGCTCGATGATAAGATCAAAGTTGATATTCTGTAGAATCGACATTAATACTATCTACATCTAGAACCATTCGCATATCCCGTTGGTTTCCTGGATCTTGGCAACGGGAGCCATAGTTCCATTAGAAAAGTAAATGCTGACAACCCTTTGGAATAGTCAGATTGCATTTTCAAGAGTGGTAAAAAGTATATTTGGTAAGTTCAATCAATCGATTACCCATAATCGAGTGCGAGATCAAATCCGATACTATAGTTGGGCTTGATGGCAAGCGAAAGAGGAATGAGAGGCCGCGAGAATTCGGCTTCGAATTACATGGTATGTTTTTGTTTATTTGTTGATAACCTATAGAGAATGGGATTGGAATATATCTTAAGAAATCAGAAAGTGAATTTGAAATATTGGTTGATACTTGTATATTATACGTTGTACATTGCCAGAAAGTTCAGTTCGATTGATCAAGGTGGGCCCAGCAGACAGCTCTTTTGCAGTACATCTTGTCAGCAGTTAGATCGGTAACTGTCGGTATGAGTATTCCTTGTTCTACTTACTAGAGCATGCACGTATTTATGCACTAGCGGCCGCTTCTGAAATTGGGAACTGTACGAAGTATCACAAGATACATACATTCTAGCAGCCATTGGGTTTGTGCTTTATGTTGCATCGAAAGTGGATCTTACATCTGTGGTGTACTCACTGCGCTATGCTACAGGACAGGGTATAGACCACTACAACCACACGAAACCACGTGTCGCCAACCATCGTGTCGCTTGAGTGTGTACATTTCCCCAAAGAGACACCTTCAGGCTATCACGGCAAAATACGACATGCAACAAATTCCCAAAAAAGACGCACTATATGCCGTGAAACTTATCCAAGTTAGATATGCAAGGACCCCTCTGCGACGAAAACTCTTCATACATATATACATGGCTTCCATTCCGCGGAGGTGCCCGCACCTGGCGATATGCAACAAAATGGATAACAGGGCTCGTGAGGTGCACAACCCCATGCTACGTTGCATTACAAGTTCCACGATTGCCGTGGTATTGGCCCTAAAGTGAGACGCGATGTGCAACAAACGTGGGAAATTGCAAAAGCTGGGCATGCGTGGCCGCTTCTGAGAGGGGCATTAAGATGCGATGCTGGGTAACTTCGCTTTCGAACTAGCTGAAGATAGAACATGCAAGGCAAGACAAGACGTGTACGCATTTGATTCCGAATACACGGTGGAGTTGGCATGGCTATTGCTTGATGCGGATTGCCGAGTATTGGAATGTGGTAGAACATACTTGGAGTTGGTCTTCATGGCAACATCGGATTGGGGTTTGAAAGCCAGATGGAGATGAGATGGAGCTTGCCCAACTTTTACGATATGCAACAAATGGACAAATAAGGAAAGCTGTGTGACCATGCACACAACCATGGAATGATCCGCATATAGAGATGTGCAACAAACCCTAGTGATGGGAGACATGCAGTACAAGGCGCATGCGTTTAAGATGGCATGACAAGATCGAGATGGTGAAACATTATTGGAACTCGTGACAGGTTGCTTAGCTGGTAATGTATGACTAGATAGAAAATAAACGAGATATTGGGAGCCTGCAGTGAAACTCTCATGTGAAAGGAGAATGTACTACGCTCAGCCTTGTGAGTTGGAACATAAAATTTATGCATCTACTTAAAATCCATCTCATTGATTGCCGTTACATCAGTATAGCTATAATACTGCGCTGAAAGAGCTCAAGAGTTGTAAGCAAGAATTGATCATGATATGTGGCGCATTGCAGAAAGTAGCGGGAAAGACGTGCGTATAAATAACAAAAGATGAAGAAGACCAAGGGAAGGATTTCAACTAAAAACAAGGAAATGGACGGATTTTCAATATCCAAGGGGGGTGAAGACCTCCTTCCTAATCGGTAGCACCTTCTTCTTTTGGCAACATCGAATGCAACGATACTACATAATATGTACACCCTCAAAAAAAAAAAAACTATCCCCAAACCGGAAAGTGCAAATTTGGAAGGAATGACCTTCTTAGACAGACATATACGTAATAGGTAGGTAGGTAGGAAGCAAATCTTCTCACTAATAGAAAGAGAAATTGACATCGATTTTGAACAAGAAAGAAGTATCGAAACAACCAAAGGAAACCGGGAATCAAATGACAAAATCCGACACTGCGAATCCATTTCCGCGACAACAACAGTGATTTCACTCAGACCAAATCTCGCGACGTCCAACCCACACATCTCAAATAACAATCGATCTGCCGGCGACCTAGAAAAGCAATAGCAACTTGCAACTTCGATCCTGACTGCGTTTCAACGAAGCGAGGCCGTAGGAATTACGAGTGCTGCGTATATTAAATCGTGTTGGTGGTTAAAAATTTGTTTCTTTGGAGGTTGGTTGGTGGGTGTTGATCGATTTTGTGGCGTTTGGTATGAAGACAGTGAAGTGAATGTGGAGAAGTTGCAGTGAATGAGAAGGAAGTTGGCCAGTGAATGCAAAGTAAGTGAATGTGAAGAAATTAATACACTAGAAAAAGTGAATTTAAAGAGCGTTAGTGGGTGAATATGTAGATATCGGTCGATACCAGTGAATGCGAAGCAAGTGGGTGAATTGATTGAATATGAAGAGAGTCAAAAAATATGCAGTGGAGAAGTGAGATGAAGATAGTGAATACTACCTTAGTAGGAACGATGAGGACGAACTAGCCAGTTAGCCCAAGTCTGACATCCACTTAGACAACCAAGCCAATAGGAAGACCAATGATTAATTTAGTTCGAATCACAACAACACCCAAAAATCAATAATAACTTAAAACCATGATGAAAGTATGGCACGACTTTCTCAATACGCCCCAACTTCAAATTCTTATTCCTTGGAAATGCATATATTTTCTGTTTCACTTTTATATTCCCCCTTCAATCTTCCCGATGTGATTCCTCTCTTCTCCTTCAAACTACGCGACTCAGCCGTCCACTCAAATGCAGTATGTAAGAAACAATTGACAAAGCAAAAAAGGTATCGAACAAGAAACAAATCTAACAAAAGAACGCTCGCTAATCATCATCCCCTCGTGATCCGCTTCATCTTCACCCTCGCCCAGCCAACTCTGAATATCCAACCTCGATGCTAAATGTGTTTTGTTTTCAAATCAAATCCGGATTCAGAATATCTTTCTGGATGCCCCTGCCATGCACTTCATTTTCATGCTTTCTCCTTCAACGATGCGAATGCGAGACAAACGAAAAAATATTGGCCGAAATTTTGATAATACGATTATTAACCGCTTGCCGATTTTATATTCAATGCAGCCATTTTGGCTTCGATTCGTTTGAGAATTTCCGGATCGGGTTCGGGTATGACTCTTCGGGGTAAGGCAATCATACACATGTCACACTTGACATGCTTGCAGCGAGTGCACTCGGGTGGTGCAGTTTTGTCGTCTTCGGTCACGGGGTAGGTTCTGTCGCATTTGTGGCAAGCGAATTTCTTGATTGTTGCAGATGGCCGATCTCCGGGGTATCCATCGGGATATTTATGCTTCTTGGCTCTGCAGTTTTGTTAGTAATTATTGGAACACAGTGTTGGAGTGGTTGACTTACGGGTCCCGAGGACAATCGGCACAGCGAACGTGAGAGCAACCGGTACAAGTCTTGTTCCCAGATATGAACAGGGTTTTACATGCGCAACAATTCCTTCTCACTCGCTGCATTGGCTTCTTTCTAACCAAAGGTTGTCCACCAATTTTGTTACTTGGTAAGGTCAAGATGATCCTGTCAGTCGGTTTCCATTCAGTATCTACTTCGATGGCAGTTCCACTTGGGGCGACAACACCCTTGCCCTTGTCCTTTTTCTTCAACGGGTATCGTGGACATTTGGTACACCTAGGGTGCTCGCAATTGCCGCAAACCTTATTTGCTCCGAAAGTCGTGTTGCATTTATGACAAGTCCTATGAATTCTCATTCGAATTGGCTTCTCAATTCTCCATGCATCTTTCTCTCCAGCAAGTGTAGCCCATTCTTCAGGCTCGATCTTGAGCTTGAAACGTTCGCCAAGTTTTCGTGCACGATCCGCATTGATGTCGGCCCTTGAGACTTTCGTCGGTTGAGGACCTTGGGGAGCGGCAGGTGTGGCCTTTTCCTCGACTGGCGCTGGGGTTGGAGCCTTCGCTTTAGCAACACTAGATTCGAGAAGTGTCAGTAGAAAGATCCAATTCCCCACAATTAAGGTTCATCCGTACCTTGGTCCCGGTGTTGTTGGAGTTTTGGTAGCGAATGATAATCTTTTAGATCCATCACTCTTTTTCAAAATTGTTTTCATCCTTGACACTACTCGACTCAAACCCTTCTGCTTCTTCTCCTTGTCTCCGGCTGGAGGAGCCGATCCACTTGGTGCTGAAGAACTCATCTTTACTGTTGTTCTTGTGGTTGTTGATTAATGGTAGAAATCCGAGTTGGTTTATATAAAAAAAATAGTTGATTACAATATAAAGTCTTGATTTTATTAATGTATCATTGACCCAATTAAGAATTATGTCGATGGATAAGAAAAAAGTTCCAGTGGCGTTATTATATTCTCCTTATAGAAGTTCGAGTATTACTTCGATTAAAGCTCAATTGATCGTTAACCTCGTGCGCTCGGAACCAATGCACCGGTATACAGGGACGTCGCGATAATATTTATGTTGTGTCTTTAGAGAAAAAATAAAAAAAAGAGCTTCTGTAGGATTTAATTGTTAGATAAGTGGTAATGATATCCTTCATATGTTGTGTTGTATATAAATAGTATGACAAAGAAATGTGTAAAACCATAAGAAATTTGTTTGGTAAAGTAGTGTCCAGGTGAGTGGATTTGTTTGTGATGTGGTGTGGTAGTTGGCGATGGTGGTTGGTGAAATTGCAATTGTCAGATGAAATTTTGAGGTGTCAATAACCATTCAGCTGGAGAAAATAATTCCCTATAGTTTGGGTATTGGGTTTGGTGGAACACTTTCCCAAATAATTATAATGGGGATGGATGGATGGATAAGCCCGCCTCAAAAAAGAGCTTTGTGGGTTTCGGATTGTCGGGTAAAAAAAAAAGAGCTTGTGTAAAAAATGATTTGGGATGATTGGAAATTAGCGAGCCAACGTACCAGTGTAAAATGCTAGTTGCCAGTTGCAAGTGTCAGTCCCAAAGAGATGGGATGGTGATGTAGGGGTAGATGTAGATGTGAATAGAACGGAGACCCGGTTGATAAAAGTAGGGGTCGAAGAACAATTGTTATTTAGAAAATAGCTGATGTATTTGGATAGCTCAATAGTGAGTAGTTGATGAAGGTCCCTAAATAGGTGATCCGAAATGAAAAAGAATTTATTCGAAGTTTGGTAACGATAAATGAGTTATAGCTCCTGTTGCTGCTGTGTTGTTTCTCTTCCTGTTGCTCCTATTGCAATTTCCAAGGATGGTTCGAAAGTCTGGAACAAAAAATATATATCTGCTGGCAACGAACCACGCACACACGCAAAAGACTACCTTAGTCTAGGTAACCTCAAGAACTCTTTTTGCCTTGATATATATTAATCCAGTAGATTTTCCTAAGCTAAGTCGTTTAAATTGCTTATTGCTGGCCCTTTAAATGTTTGGTACGAGTACGATTTGTTTTTGTGGGGAATTCGAAGTTGGAGTTGTGATGTGCCTTCCTCAAAGACAGTCCAAGTATGCGGATATGTGGATGCCACTGGATGGGTAGATCCGCAGGTCGTTGAATACTTTTGGAGACTCCACACAACATATAAATCCAATGCTGACACGTATCGAAAGCTTTCTTCCAAAAATCGTTATTGGTATGTATATGAGGAGTAGTAGGATGTGTGGTACTTTGTTGATGGTTCGATTTTTGATCTAATTGTTCTAGATTATATGCAGTGTAGTTGAAAGGGTGCCTAGGTAGGTTATGTGGTGTAATGCCTCTGAATGTTGGTTCGTTTCGTTTGGCGTTGTCTCTTTCGGAAAAGATGGCATAGGTGTACGAAGTTAAGGGGGAAAGACAGACGAGGTCAAGAAGGAGGAAAAGGTGGTATGAGGGGAAAGGATCAATTTGAAGGATGGAGCAACCGCAGTAAGTATGGTTGGTATTTACAGTACTAGTTATTTTGCTACAGATTGGTACGGTTACAATTCCCTAAGTAGGTGTGCGCCGTATATATCTAACCAGGGGTTTTATCTTTTCTCAAACTTGATGGCGGGTCTTCTACATGTATTTTTTTTGGTTCGGGGAGATAAAAACAAGAAGACTTAAAGTGCGTATCGGAGATGGATACCCAAAGTCTCTTTGGAGGGGCCCCGGGTATCAGTGCCCGCGGCAGCATGTACAGAATAAGGCAATATCCCGTTGTTCAAAAATAAAGATATTATAATTCTTGAAATACAAAATTGGAAATTAGAGCCACGACATCAAATCCAAGGAAAACCATAAAATCATGAACCTACGAAGCAGAACAGCCCTCTCGTACCGGTTTAGGCTTTTCAACGATGTTCAGTCGCACAACGTATGTAATGCATTCATCAATGTAAGCTTGCTTGGGTGAGAATGCTGCCCGTCAATATGATAGAAATTTCCAATGCCATTTTACTGGAAATATTTGACCATATTTCTCCCCGAACCCAAACTTAATACAGTATCTTACTGCGTTGGCTTTACTTGGCTCGCCTCCGAGTCTTCACTTACCCTTTGGATGTAGGTCAAGAATGGGCGAAAACGAATCTCCAATGGTTGATTTGATGATCAAAATTATCCTCAACCTAGCAAGTACATCCGGCAAATAGAGAGGGATTCAAAAGAGTAATTTTTCGGAAGTAGATCTCTTGTATAAGCCCCTCCATCTTCTTGGTAAACCTTATTGACTCCCCGGGTTTTGATGAAGATGAATTTCATTTTTATTGAATTAGGTGGAATTTTCCTCATGAAGCTATATTCAATTCTATCGGTGCACGGCAATGTCTTGAAAGGCTTCGGAGCCGGCTGCCTTAAAGGGCTTCTTTAAAGTCTAGAAGAAATAATGTGATTCAACTTCAAATAAACCATGTTTATTTCATAACAACTAAGCCTATTAAAGTATGATGTTTCCAAAACCCAACTACCTAAGTATTATCCGTAGTGACCCGACCCACGAACTATTGCTGGCAGTACACAGTAGTTAAATTAAAATCCTGGTTGATGGATGCCCGGGTGGCACAGGCAGGTGGGCACGTATGTGGGTTGAAGGTTCGTGGATGTAAAGTTCCGATCAAAAAACAGTAAGTATTAATTAATTTTCTTGATTTCATCCCCTCACTTACAGAAATATCCCCATTTATTTCTCTGTTGGCGGATCCAGGAAAGGAAATTTATTACTAGGATCTTTTAGACGACCCCTGAAAAATAAATCGCATGGGACGAAAGTAGCCACGAGCTTTGATTTGATCGCCTTGGCCACCCATACGGTTTTGTATCCACAAATAAACCCTAATCATGATTTGACAACGACAGTCATCAATTCTACAGTCATCTGGGTCAAGAATAATCTCAAAAAACTTACTTGTTCGAAATTTGGAAATCTTCAAATATCACTGCATAGTGCAGATTCATCATCCGGTACTTAAAAACGTCGGCCCATGGCATTGGGAAGGTGGTTCAATTTGCGAGCTTGTATTCCCATAAGCATCTTGGCATTGTTGGGATAATTCCATCATGCATATAATTTTACCGTATGATCTGCTATTGAGTGAGAAAGACCAAAGAAGACATTACGCAAGAATATATGTTCTTCGTTCATTCGTCGACATATCGTCGAATACAGTACTGGTACTTCTGTTTGAGATCGCGTAGGATTTATTTAATCCTTGGAAATTCGCGTAGCAATGCCCTGGAGATTCGGCAAATATTTGCAAACAATTGCCGTTTAGATCTTGCTTTCTTACTCATATTACTTACATTCAGCTTAGGCTAACTGTTCCCAACTTTTATCGTATTACATCCGGCGACATGTTTCCAGCATGCTTCCATTAACGCCACCATGCTTCGTTCGGGACCAGTCTGCGTCGACAACACATTTTACCTTTGCAGGAAACGGTATCACATTGCAGCTCTCTTGCATGCAAACGAACCAATCTTGCGTAGAGACAATTGAAAAAACAGGTACAAGAGCCTTGTCACGCATGAATGATTGTGAGGGGAACCGGCAATATTTGCCCCGATGAACAGGTTGTGCAGCATCTACTATCCATCTTCATGAACTTCCAAGTAGATATTGACACATGCCACTGTGATTGCATCATTATCAGATTCATCGTCTCAATCAATCCGTTCCCGGATATAAACCGCTTAGATATCCCTTCCCAATGTTATGGTAACCTATTAAGCAAGCCAAAAACCCAATTTCATGCACGTATCGTCCCATATGCCTTATCCGCAGTGGAGAGCGGCTAAGGCAATCAGAGCGGAAGATATTTCGCGGGCGCAAGTTAAGTAAATCCACATGAGCCGATAATCGCAATATGGAAAGGAATTGTTTGACGATCTAAATAAAAATATTTGGCCTAAAGATAGTATGAAGCCCAAAGATAGCCATATAATATCGAATTCCAAATTCGAAAACGTATGTACAATACCTGTGTGTACGAATCGATACCAGGTTCTCAAAATAAACAGCAATCGGAAGCGAAGGGTTTTTTCCCATCAAGCAATTATGTAACTGTCTGTAATGCTGCAATGTAACCAGCTGCACTAACATTGCATGGATACCAGCTTATACCGCCTGATATTATTCCTACATAAGCAGGTAACCTTTTTCGCCGTCCACGGGTACATTCATAGTGATTCGGATTCCTGCAAGCAAGACAAATCAGCGTGGCCTGTTGGCATAAAAAATGTCTTTCCCAGATTTTTATTCGATGTATACCCACTGGAGCAGTTGTACCGAGCAGCATTGCATTTGCGTGGTGGGCCTGGATAAGAAATTCCCAACAACACGGGAGACGATCTCATTTCGGCTTGCCAATCCGGCAACGCCGGTCCACATCTATCCTTTTTCCATATCTCAATCATTTTTTTACGTTTATAACCCGATAGGATATCATAAATAAAAAGCCTCAAATTCAACCTCGGAGTGGCAAGGTAAAAAATGTTACCAATGTAGAATATATCCCCCACCACCAACCCAGAATCTGGAAACACGGCACGGAATAGATATTCATACATTGCCATGTTTAAATCTTCCATGTTCTTATACATTCCGTCCCTAGTATGATATCGTTTATCATACCTGGGGTTTGGGGCCGTTCGTATATTGAATGCACACCACCCTCATATACTAGGTACCAAAGTAGGAATTAGGAGAGAGAACACGCCACCCACTTAAAAATCCAAAGTTATTTCCAAAATCAACTCATAAAACGGCACAACCGATTTCCGGGACCCATGTGAATTACCCTTATCATTATCCCGACCGGAATATTCTCCTCCTCCTCCCCTCTTCAAACTTCATGGATCAACTATTCCTTCACTGCTTCCTTCCTTTCTTGATCATACAACTACTATAAAATCGTAAATCTAGAACCAATGAGTTTCCCTTTACCGAAGTTCAATCAAAAATCTTCAATAATTCTTCACAATCTACCTTCAAATTTCCATGCTCCCTTCATTAATAACCCCCATTATTTATATATGCTTTATATCCTAGTAGAGGTCTGGCCCTTTGGTGATAATTTCGTCTGTGCAGTTTCCAGTTTCCACTTACGAGGGAGCTACCTAGGCTAAGAGCTAGGTAGGCAGGTCTTGGTACTGTAATAAGCGATTCCTAGTACAGTACGGGGTTGTCGGGTACGCTAATAAGTGAAGGTTCGTCTCAAGTTTCTTTTAGGCTTTTATACTAACAGAATAAGTTATCTACAGGGTCTGCAGGGCCTAGCACATAATAAAAGCTTAGCAAAATAATGTACAAGTAGTTGGAATGAATGTAACAAGTAGTTGGAATGAATGTACGAAGGAGTAATAAATGAAGAAGTCAATTCGAATGTTTAAACAAACTACTAGGTATTTTGGAGGATTCAAGTCTCACTTACTGATTGTATCAATAATATTTCAGAGGTGCTGGTTAATGAATTAGTGCACCCACTGGATTCAATATGAAGATATATTACATTATGTCTGTCTAATCTCCATTCTCAATCTGAATCCCGCCAATTCCGGTAATCAAATCTTGAGAATAAAAGGGGTACGTACTTCATATGTACAGTTACAGCAGCTTAGCTAAGCTTACGTGGAAAACCAGCAAATTGCTCAGCTTAGCCCAAGCATATATATGTATAAGTAAAGTTACCAGAGAACTGGTTCGGATATGACATAAAGAAATTTGGTCTTATCACGCTAAGTAGAATTCCAGCAACCAGAATCCCAACCATCAAAATTACAAGAATCATCCCTGATTATCTAGTATTGATCACATCAGCCACTTTACCAATCCTTACTCCAGACTCCAGGTATTGCAACCAAAACAGTGGAAAGTAGCTGGTAGCTGGAAAACTGGTTGGAAACTGGTTTGTGAATACCCCCCGTACTTTCTAGCAGGCTGTTCCTAACAAGAACAAGGACATGCATTCTTCCAATGTGGATATCAGGTGTGCAGCAAA
>JWJA01004732.1:0-18990 GCA_000812885.1 Lanzia echinophila
GGCGAGGCGAAGCAAAACAAAAATACAACAGTACAGTACGATTAACAAGAGGGGTTACAGTAATGTTAGGATATGTGTATGCAATCAGGGGGGCATTGTTTCATGGCTGCATTAGTAGTAAGGCAGGGGAAGAAGAATGCTATTGGTGTTTAAATAAAAGACGAGAGACTCGGGATGAGAGACTCCAGCATGTTCAGTTTGGATACTATTAAATGGAAACGAAAGAGTTGGATGAGTGATAATTGGAAATAGGACATGTGACGAGTTAAAAAAAATTCAATGAGATTGAGAATGAGGTTGATTGGGTAGAAATGCCTTTCCTTGAGGAAAGCTGTGCTTGTAATGTGTAAAAGTAAACGTGTGATCTTGGCTCAACCAATCTCCAGTTACCGAGACATGCATAGATTCCATATTCTTCATTCTGTATTGTTCTATCAATAAATATACTCATGACATTCGACAACTGAGCATCCGATTCATCCAAAGTTCAGTAAAGGCTGCTTCTCAGCTCTGTTGTGTGTAGATACCTATGCTCAAAAGTCTAATCGACACGGTGGAATCAATTAATCCCAGGATTTATCTCAGTTCGTCTCCAAAACCATGCCATCTCTCTGACCCCCCACAAATTCCACATCCATACCCCCCTCACCCTCCTCCGCCAACCTCTGTTCCAGCTTTCCCATCATCCACTCCTCAGCTTTATGCTGATGACGCCTCATCATATTTGGCAGAGTCGTCTCCTGACTTCGTACAACCGTGCCAAAACTTCTCTTGTTGATTTTCTGCAGTGATTTCTCGTCCGTCCAGCATAAATGATCGTTGCTGAGATATATCATACTATTTTTTTTATACCATGAACTTAGTTCATTATCGTTGTCACTTCTGACCGAACGAAGAGCGCCAGTTACGAAACACAAGATACCTATGATGCGACGACGGCAATCGCGAGCTTGGAGAAGTTGTTTGATGCCAAGGTATGAGTCGCCAATGCCGATGAGCATGTATCTATTTGTTGGGTAGAGCTCGAGAAAGTTGTCCCAGAGGTAACAAACGAGTTCTTTACTTTGGTTTTCGTGTTGAAAAAGAGCAGGTCGTTGAGGATATAGACTTGGGGTGGAGGACTCGATGTCAGTGTTCAAGGGCATGTTGATGTCAATCACCTCAAAGTCATTTTTGACTGCCCATTCGATATACGGAGGTATGGGGTCAACCTAGTTGTGTATCGTTAGATTATACAGAAGTTAAAGGTTGGTAGGCTTACCACATAGGCATTATGAGAGGCCACTTGGGCCGTTGCTGGATCTGAAGAAGCCAAAATCTCAGGCCTGGAAAGAATCAGTAAACGGCGACAGAAAAGTTAACACAGAAACTCACGGATCATGGATAATGAATAAGGTTTGCTTCCCGGAAGCGAGTAGCGGTGTGGTGAGAACTTGGTTCTCAAATGCCCGTGTCAGGCCATTTCGTTGTATATACAACGAACTCATATTGAAGTTCGTGTTAAGTACATTCCTCTGGTAAGAACGGACGACTTCATCTATACGGGGTGCACCGCTTGCCTTTGCATCTTTGAAGTTGGCAATACCTGAACGCATGCATTCCCAATAAGGTGCATGATATGCTCTGACTTGTTCAAAAACTTCTGCTCCAACCTTGCTCAATGCTGGAACAGTCATCCGCTCCGGTGGCTCTCCCATCAGGGTTTTCGCTACAGATAGAGCAGAGCGCGAGATGGCCGCCAGATTATAACCGCCCTCAAGACAGACTGCCACTTTTCCTCCCGCTAATGACATCAACATATGCGTCATGTGAGAATAGCACGCAGGGGTGACAAAGCATCCTCCAAGTTCATCGCCTGCTGCGGCATCAAAACCTGCCGACACAATGACAAGATCGGGATCAAACTCTTGGGCAATCGGCATCACAATTCTTTGGAAAGCAGCCATGTACTCACCATCGCCCACACCCTGGCCGGGCCATCCAATGTTGACATTTTTCCCCACCCCTGCGCCAAAACCAATTTTGTCAAGGCCACCATCCGGAAGAGTGTCATCCTCGGGCTGACCTGGATAGAATTTACCATCATCATAAACATGTAAAGAAATGTATAAAACATTCGGGTTGTCGTAATACATGTTCTGGGTGCCGTTGCCGTGATGTATATCCCAGTCCAATATCAAAACCTTCCTGCATGTATCAGGATAATCAAGCATGCATATCTTGGCGGCGATGGGTACATTATTAAAGATACAGAAGCCAAGAGATTCGTTTGATTCGGCGTGATGACCAGGCGGGCGAATAACAGCAATTGCGTTCTTAACGTTGCCTTCAACGACATGCTTGCATGTTTCTATCGCGCCTCCTGCTGCAATTAAGGCCGCACCATATGTGCAGAGACTAACGTAGAGTGATTTGCGACCAGTGTCCATTTCACTGTTCAGTATTGCAATTTCTTCTACCGATTTCTCGTCCAATGACTCCACCCAGTCATAGTGCATTGCAGTATGCATGGTACAAATTTCATCTTTTCTTGCCTCTCGTGCGGGAATACGCCACATGTATTTGGTAGGTGAGTCCCTCAGAATCTGTTGTAAATCTGCCTCGTCGCCGCTATAGATCAAGCCAGAATCTCTGAACGCTCTCATAATCGATTCTATCCGCCGCGGATCCTCTGGATGGGGTTGGGACTCGGAGTAATCTCCAGTGCTATGCAACTTCATTCTATCATCATAGCAGCATCCCGTAGGCAACCAGCTCTGCCTGCAATCTGGCCCAACCTTGGTATCTTCCGACGACGACGACGATGATTCTACTTCATCTTCGGGTACAAAATCGGCAAAATTATTCGACTTTACCGAGCTTAGAACTCGAGGGTCCACAAAGCCGTGACCATTTGGTAGTGCTGCGTTTAATGCAACAGAATGTTGATTATCCTGCATCTGGACATCGATTACCTCACTTGGAAGTAGCATCTCTGGTATTACCGATTCCATCCTTTCCAATACGGAGTGTCAGGTCGGAAAGTTGGAGTTGAACACCCGGCTGAGGGCGATAGGATTGGAGATGCCAAAAGTAGAGATTATGGAATGCAAGGCGGCGAAAGGTAAGCTGGTCTCAAGTTGGATTTAATGAGCACCGTGAATAGCACAACGATAGCCAGACGCCGCCCAAGATAGACTGTCGACCTGCTTGAATATGTAAGAGAGAGTTGATAAGTACTCCTCAGACACAAGCACGAGGATCTATAGATAATGTTAGAATGGTGTATAAGGTATATCAGCAATTTAGATATGAAGACAGCAAAGCTTGAATAGAGAAATGAACAGAATATAGGCGGGAGCTTGGAAATACAGGTAGTTTCGGCGACAAAGAGGCAAAGAACATACTACAAGTCCAGAGAAATATAGAGCTGAAGCTCAAACGATTCCAGCTCACTACGCAAACAAATTCATGAAACGGGTAGATGAAGTGTAAAAACTTGGAGAGTCAGGTGATCAGCAGCGTGAACGAAAGGGAGAGGATGCAAAGCATTTCGAAACCACACGAGCTTCGAATCCGAGTGGGGTATTTAGAAGACACGAGAACAGATGTGGATAGAGTGGGCCAGCCAAAACAATAAACTCGCGGGCTAGAATTGATGGATTCGGAAAAATGGGTTGACAGTGTTCAAACTTACCGAGAGTAGTAACGAGAACCCGAACAAACTGGGCCGAAGTCGTCGTAGCAAACAAGTATGTTACAAGATTGAATCCCCTCAAGTATTCGAACTTTATACTTGGACGCTTTCGCTGAGGAAGGATTTTGAATAGTCACCGACTGCACATTGTCGTCGGAGGAGATGACTTTGTGTACTAGATGGAAAGAGCAGAGGAGATGGATTGGCCCAAGTTCCAAGGTTGTGCTAGCCGAGTTTGGTCAATCTTATTGCCTGGTATTTCAGGCGCGTAATTGAATATTCCTACCTACTAGTACATATAACTTGAATCTTAGCCAGTGTGAACTGAACGTCTGGCAATCTTGATTAGAACGCAAGTTCAATTGAGATTTGATGCTATCTCTAGACATTTACATTTGATGAGTCGCGGCCGAAAGACCGCCTGCCATCTGTTTTAATCTCCGCTAGCCATATCTCCAATGGTCACTCATCTTTGAGTTGGTTCAAGTTCAATTTATTTTATATTGGTTTTAATAAACACGATGTATCATGGTCAATCACTGCACACTGATGGGAACCGAAACAATGTTCATGTTGTGATTTTGCATTCCTAAGCTATCATAAAGCGTTCTCATCGTTACCATGATATAAGTTCTTTTAATGAAACTTTTGCATCTGAATCAGATATCAGAGCCTGCCCTTCAAGAATTCTCTACCAACAAAAATAGGAATCAGAATCTTATTTACTTCTCAAAGATTGAGAAGTTTCCTACTGTGCACCATCAACCTTGGCAATGTAGCTGAGAAGGTCAAGAACACGACGAGAGTAACCCCACTCGTTGTCGTACCAGGAAACCAATTTGATGAAGTTCTTGTTAAGAGCGATACCAGCCTTGGCATCAAAGATGGAGGAGTGAGTGTCACCGTTCATGTCGGTGGAAACAACATCATCCTCGGTGTAAGCAAGAACACCTGGATATGAATGTCAGTAAATGTCGAGAAACAAAAAGATTTCGGAAGAAACGCTTACCCTTGAGAGGACCCTCAGCAGCCTTCTTGATGACAGCCTTGATCTCATCATAAGTAGCACCCTTCTCAATGCGGCAGGTCAAGTCAACGACTGATACATTGGAAGTTGGGACACGCATAGACATTCCGGTGAGCTTGCCATTAAGTTCTGGAATGACCTTTCCGACGGCCTTGGCGGCACCAGTGCTGCTAGGAATGATGTTTTGAGCAGCGGTACGTCCTCCACGCCAGTCCTTTGCTGATGGACCATCAACAGTCTTTTGGGTGGCAGTGTAAGAGTGGATAGTGGTCATAAGACCCTCGATGATGGTGAACTCATCGTTGATGACCTTGGCGAGAGGAGCAAGGCAGTTGGTTGTGCAAGAAGCGTTGGAGATGACGTTGACATCGGACTTGTAGGTCTTCTCGTTGACACCCATAACGTACATGGGAGCATCGGCTGAAGGAGCGGAGATGACAACCTTCTTGGCACCACCCTTAAGATGGGCACTGGCCTTCTCGGTGGTGGTGAAGACACCGGTCGACTCGACGACGTAGTATGCACCAGACTCAGCCCATGGGATGTTGGCTGGGTCTCTCTCAGTGTAGAATTTGACCTTCTTGCCATTGACCTCTAATCCGTCGGCAAGAACCTTGATATCGCCCTTGAATTGACCGTGGGTAGAATCATACTTTAACATGTATGCCTGCACAGACAAAAGTTAGCTTGGACCCAGAACTGACAAATGTTTTTTTTTTTTTGGCATAGAGGACTTACAGCATAGTGGGTCTCAATGAAAGGATCATTGACAGCGACAATGTCGATATCATCATGCTCGATGGCATTTCTGAAGACGATACGTCCGATACGTCCGAACCCGTTGATTCCAACTTTAGTAGGAGCCATTCTTGAGAACTGTTAGCAATTTGGATGAAAATCTCGTCAGCCGCTTATCAACAGGATAGCTCGGAAGCAAAAGAAGAGCTTTGAGATCAAGTTGGCAGAAGAGCTAGATGAATCCGAAAAGAAGAGAAAGGATTTCAAATAGAATTGAGGATACTTACTTGTAAATTTTTGGATGATTTTTGAAATGTGGTTTGTAAAGGGAGATGTTTTGTTGTTTATGTAGAAAAGGAAGAACGGAGAAGGAGGAGGGGGAAAATTGGTGGGGTGATTGTTGAATCAAATTTTAGCCCCTCTTTTAGCGTGAAATTTGAAAGTACAAATGGCTGGGATTAATACCTAGTAGGGATAGTTTTGGAATTGCCAATCCAGTACTACCTCCGGTAAGTTGTACTTGCAGTTTATACTTGGCTGGGCTTGGTATCTAGAACATAAGAATTCTGTAACCGCCAAGTTTAGAAGTTGTACTGGGCTGTTTAAGTGTTGAGATAAAGTGTACTTGCTTGTTTATACGGACTCCTCCGTTAAAAAATTAAGAAGAAATATCAAGAGATCAAGAGATCAATCAGTCTTTGAGGAAAGATCTAGAATTCCCTTTATTATTAAGAGATTTTCTCAAGTCATAAGGTTCTTGTGGCAAATATCATTTATAATACCGGAGGTTAATCACTCTAAAGGCGTCGGTGTCTACTATGTATGGATATTGTATTCCTTACTCCTTTACAAGATGTATGGTCATCGTAAGTAATGGTCAGCAAGTGTTTGGTGATGACGAGTACTAAATACCTACAGGATGAGTAGAACTAATGTATATATGTCTTTTCTAATTATTGTTCACGAGAAATCTCTCATCAGCAATCATCATTTGTATAACCATTATCTTCACTTGAAATACTAATAAATGGAAGCTTCGGTCCTACCCGTCAGATTAATACAATTAATTATATACGGGAACGAAAAAGGTGGTAAAACCTTTAACCTACTAGTAGTATGCATTTTGAGTAGTCCTAGCTTCAATATTTCAAGTTGATCTTATCTACTAGGTACCTACCTACTACTAGTAGTACATAGTAGGTACACCTACTTGATCATATTCCTACCAAAATGTGAAGAGACATACTATGTATATACGGTACCAGTATTCTTTTTTATAGGTGTCTCACAGCTTGGGTTATCTGATCTCTCGTTATATCCCCCGCCGCCGCCCGTCAGCCCGTAAGAACTACCGAATTCATAAATGCAATCACTCCACTCAACAATACACGTGCTGATTAAAGATTTTCTTATTGCAGGATGAAATGTTGAGTCAAATCTTATTGTAAATTCCAGTAATATTTTTCAACATATTTGTATTGTATCTTTTTACTATCTCGTAAACTTTTGATAATTCTTATATTCAAGTCCGGCCAATATTTCGGACTTTCTTTTGTTGACAATGGCCCACACTCGTAAATTATGTCTTAAAAGTCTCGACTTGAAACTTTGAGGGTAAAGAATGGATGCCACTGCAAGTTTGTAACAATCATGGCAGATCATCGGCTTGCATATTCCATGCACGGTTATACACTAGCTACAGAAATATTGTTCTCATACTGCTATGGTGGGGGTTTGGGTCTTGAGATGAAGAAAGTACCAGAAGTTTTGCTACTATTCGACTAGCATATGAATAATTGGCGGTATACAATAGGATGTTCTACAAACCTATAAGTTGCAACCGCTGCCGGCGACCTAAGCTTAAGCTCTACATATTGTCGCATGCAAATATCTTGATGTCACTCAAAGCATTGCACTTATGATCCTCCCAATCCCATCCCTTCAATACCCCACCTTCTGTAAAAACGTAAGGTAGCAGCCAAGCCTGTGGTCACTCAAGGCACCATACCCTCCCCAGACATATTGACTGTCGATGATGAAGCTTCTTACCTTCTCAAATATAATCAGATCGAGTGAAAAAGAAATACTGCTTCATAGGTGGTGTATAACCCACACACTCATAGCGCGTTTTTCCAAACCGAAAAATGACGAACCGCGTATTGATGTCCGGAGAAGACGCGTTGGCAATATACCTACCGTCGGCTGCATATATAATAAAGCTTGTGTCGAAATTCTCGCCGCAAACCCTGCCGAGTCACCTGCGTTGGCGCGTCACCCGCGTCAAAGCGAGGACAATACTCGCTGGATTATACCCGGGAAATCATGAAGAACGCTGAAGAATAACAGTTGGTAATGCCGTTCTGGCCAAGAGTTGTCTCGGCGACCCGCCACCAAAATCCGATGCATCTTACTTCATCCAAGGCTCTGATTCTCCACGTTTTGTTTGACAATTGTTTGGAGGGGAAAACCTAGATACTAACCAAACCCAATATGAAGTGCGTTTGTTGCTATTACATTGAGATGCATAGATGCATTCACACAGATAGAGCAGCATCCATATGCCCAATTATCATATGGCGAGGTACACTTTGCTGTTGATTGTCTT
The DNA here is from genome assembly GCA_000812885.1 of Lanzia echinophila. Lineage (NCBI taxonomy): Eukaryota > Fungi > Ascomycota > Leotiomycetes > Helotiales > Rutstroemiaceae > Lanzia > Lanzia echinophila. The sequence continues at coordinate 8,047 of JWJA01004732.1, forward strand.
CGCTTTGCTGGTCGTTATCTTTAGGAACTCTGCGTACTGTTGAAATTCCTGTTGTCATAAACACCCACACCGCGACACGGTTGGTTCTTCTGGAAAGATGATCTGAACCCAATATTTGGTCAATCTGCGAATAAGTACTTGATAGAATGTATCATTCACCTAAAAGTACCAACCTCTATTTTTCAGACGAGCCGTAGTCAAGCTAGTATTCGTCAGATTAGTTATATCGATGGACTGCCTAGTTAAAGATATGTAAAAGAATTGAAACCATCAGCAATTGAAATTTTTGGGAAGCCATCATTGAGATTCTTCAACAGAGCTGCACCTGCATAAATTGCTATGCTGCTTAATGAGATGATGCAAGTATGAGGCAACCTTAGATTTATAGTTACCAACAGCGTTCCATCCCATTGGTAACAATCTTCCATCTCGAAGTTGAATACCCTTCGTGAAGATTTGCTCGATTTTGGCTATCAAGTAGAAGCAGCATTGCCGTCCCGGTCAAATAAAATGCATAAAAACAATTGCTCGGCCATCTTCTCGTTTTCTGAAAACAACTTTAATTGCAAAGGTGGAATACATAGTATAGTGTGTGGATGTATCAAAATTTAAGACTTGATAATTTGTGACAGGCCAAACAAATGTCATTTATTTGTCAAAGATAAACTTGAAAAAATAAAGTCTCCACAATTGGACTGTTCAACAACCTCGAAATAGGTTCAATTGTAGACCGTAGTAAGGATGCGAGTATTTTCAAGTAAATATTGGAGGCACAAGCATAACTCTTAGTACCTAGAGAAATAACAACTGAAGCTTTTGAGGCCGGTTCGAGGCCGATAATTGAAAATGTATATCAACACGTGACCGCAAAAGTGGAACGTCCCGCTCGCTTAATAAAATACATGCGAGAAAGTGATCCGATTATCCCTCCAGTATACATAGAAAGTGGCATCTCGAACGTAACAACTTCCTACGGTCGACCAATCTTTCGATCTCAATTAAACGAGCCTCTCCCCTCTACAATCTAGTCGCCACCATGCTTCGCACATCAATTGTTCGCAGCAGCCGCAGCGTAGCTGTGGCCAGCCAGATCCGAAGAGCTACGACCGCACACGCTATCAGCAACCCAACACTGGCGAATATCGAGAAGCGATGGGAGGGCATGCCGCCGCAGGAACAGGCTGAGTTGTGGATGAGCTTGAGGGATCGCATGAAGGTTAATTGGGCCGAGTTGACTGTGCAGGAGAAGAAGGCTGGTATGTGGTTATATTTTCCTCGCTACTTCGTTTTCCCAAGTTTCAAGATTGCAGACTACGAAAAGGTTCAACTATAAGCGAGAGTTGGCTTGGTCGCGCATCATTAAGTCTGCGGAAGGCTGCCAACTTGGTATACAGTGTAAAGCGGGGTAATGGTGGAGACACATCCAGAAAGAGATATGCTAATGCATTGTGTGCACCAACAGCATACTACATCGCCTTTGGAGCCCACGGCCCACGCGCCCAAGATCCTCCGGGAGAAGGATGGAAGGTTGCTGGACTGACCGCCCTCGGAGTCGGCATTTCCCTCGCTCTCTTCTCCTTCATCAGACTGTTCGGCAAGAGCACCCCATCTACAATGAACAAGGAGTGGCAAGAGGCTTCAAACGAGTACTTGAAGGTATGTCTACTATATCCGATATCTAGGCTTTTGGCTAGGCCGGGACGAAAGCTAAAACTTGAATCTACTACTCACAGGCACAAAACTCCGAACCAATTTCAGGTATCTCATCCGAAGGCTATTCCGGACCCGGAATGGTGCAATCCGCACCCAAGAAGAAGTAAATCCCTCTACCATCTTAATGAAACAAACGAACCCTACTCGACAGATCCGAAGAAGCATCAACTGTCTGCATACCAATAACTTTCATTTGTCATTTGGGGGGGAGTAGAAAAAGATTTCTTGCAAAGGAGATCTGGTGGTGGAGAGGTTTTGTGCATAAAAGACGATAGTGAGAATGGGAGGGGTAGTAGTAGTGGAGATCGAACTTCGAGGAACGAATGCATTTGTACAAAATATCGTTCTGCGTTTTTATGCTTGTTTAAAGAATTGAGGCTCTTGATGAATTGTAGTAGATGTCACATATATATGTGCACTATGCATAGGTTGTGAAAAAGTATGAACGTCATTTCGTGGTTTGCATATATACCGGTATCTTCAGCTTGAAAACATCTCATGCCGCTAGCTTTTCATCAATACATCTAAACGCCTTACGCCAATGATTTGAAACCGGGACCCATGAACCAAAAGGCATATACCTGTCACCCTCCATGCAATCGAATGAATCACAAATCCGCCTTCCCTGAAGGTCAACCTCACATACCGCTCTCAACCACGACTCTGTATTCTTCAAAACTATGCACCCCGGCATCTCTTCTCACTTTCTTGTCCAGCCCATGCTTCTCCCTCCATGCATCCTCTTCCCTCTCAAAGGCTTCCTCAAAAAAGACTTGTTGATTCCTTGGGAAGCATCTCGGTAACCTAACCTCTCCATCTGCATGTGCATCACCTCCTAACGCCTTGGCACCCCCCTCAAACTGACTCGATTCTCGATCTATACCTTTCACAAACGCTTCATCCACCAAAACATATCGAATATTCGGTGAGCTTGGGCCAATAAACATGATCTCATGCAGTACGGATTCCATTATGGCACGCAGACCACGGGCACCGATACCTGTATCCTTCCGCGATGCTGAATTGGAAGAGGGTTTGGATTTAGAGGAAGGTCCGTGAAGGGCAAGTGAAGCTATCGCTTCGAGTGCTGGACGCGTGAACTTCAGTTGAATACCGTGCGAACCGTAAGTCTCGAACAAGGCAGTGTATTGTTTGACGAGGGAATTGCGGGGTTCGGTTAGGATCGAGACGAGTTGGGAAAGGTTTAGTGGTGATAATGATGTAGTTATGGGAATACGTCCGAGGAGTTCTGGAATTAGACCGTAGGCTTGAAGGTCTTGGGATGTGGTTTGGGAGAGGACATCTGGGGTTTCAGAAGAAGAGGATGAAGGGGAGGGCGCGGATAGGATAGAAGTGAATCCCATGGAGGACCCTGAGGACAAACGTTTAGATATTATTTGTTCAAGGCCGATAAAGGCACCTGCGAAAACAAAGAGGATGTTCGAGGTGTCAATTGTGTATTGCTCGTTTTTGCCAGGTGGCCCGATTTCCCGACCCCCTCGATCCATTCCCCGTGATGAATTAGAGTTGTTTTTGTCCGATTTGGCATTTACAGTAACTGTAGTCCCCTCAATCATCTTCAAGAGCCCTTGTTGGACTCCTTCTCCAGACACATCACGCCCGTGGGTCATGACAGCTGGCTTCGCCAATTTATCTATCTCGTCAAAAAAGATGATTCCAGTTTCACATTTTTGAACAGAATTAGACGATGCGAGAAGTAAACGTTCTATAGAAGATTCGATGTCAGTACCGATGTATCCGGCTTGCGTCAGAGAGGAACAATCCACGGTGGCGAAAGGTACTTCAAGGATTCGGGCAAGAGTTTGGAGTATATACGTCTTCCCTACACCCGATGGACCGAGAAGCATCAAATTAGATTTCTCGATTATGGTGCGATGGTGGTACGGATCCTCAAGAGGTCGTGAACCAAGTTCAGGCTCTGGATGATCCTCATAATCTCTATCGCGGTATGTGGCATTCAAATCAGCGGTCTGGACTGCATGGCCGACATATTCATCTGTAGGGCAATGTAAAATTAGAAAAGTATCATATGATTTTATCAGAATTAAAAGGGGAGCTTTACTGTCAACAGGATGGCTGTGGCGTTCCCGCTCATACAATTGTTTCCTATGGTACTGATTCTGCCTTTCTTGCTCCTCCGCCTCTTGTCTTCTCAATTCGCGAATTCGTTGGTAATGATTGTGGATTGCAACGCATGTGACCTTCTTCGCCTTATCTTGTCCAACGACAAATTTGTCAAGATAATTTTTCAAGGACAAAGGGGTTAAAACTGGAACCCCGTGTTTTGAGGCTTGGGATAGAGGGCCCTTTGTTGGCGCACCCGGCTCATATGAAGAACTCCAACCTTGACCATCAAAATCCGATCGTCGAAATTGAGAATCCCTGTAGTAACTTCTAGACGAGGTACAGAAGCCATGGTAACGAACGCTCAGGATGACTTGAGCATTATGAGCTGATCGAAGGGAAACCCGGTGGATTCCCGACATCGGCGACATATTGTTGATGATTTAGAGTTTCTCATCTGGTTAAACAATGGTTTGAAATGCTGGTAAAAGGTAGAAGACTAGATGTTTTCATCCGACTTCTAATTATTCAGAATAGATGTTACACGTACGTAAATCATAGAATTCAGCCTTCTAAGCATACTAGGTACTAATTCATCTCCTTGCGAAATACGAGACGAGTGATTTATCCGAATGCCTTCTAAGGTTGAAAGTCTGGGATGTTGTGAGACATTTACGGCCTGGCCGAATTTGCGGGGTGAGAGCTTCTACTAGCTAACGCTAATCTTTATTTAGTATCAAATTCTGGAGATTTTAGTTTATGTGGGACGGATAGCAACTTGAGAATAAAAGAATGAAGAACCATCAGATTTATTTGGTTTTATCTTACTTTTTGAATTTATATCCGTAGGCGCAGTTATAGATGGGTATGAAAGTACTGGAATTTCTTATTAAGCAAATGTAAGTGATGTTTGTTTTCAGTGCTTACGATAAATAGTTCGAGGCTACCTAGTATATACAAAGCCTTGCCTTCTTCTCTTTTCTTATCAGTTCAGTGGCCATCTGTTCGTCGCTTAAGCTACAACAAGATGATTGACAGGGATCGACGTCACTATGGTGATAGCTTATAGGCTTAAATCAACTTAGCTACCTAGGTACGTTGGGCTGGAATACAACAAACCATCCCACCAAGATTTTTGAATGAGCTTGCAGATCCAGGATACAAAATCACCAGTTACAGCATGGCATGGCATGGCATGGCGAAAAAAAAACTCAAACCCCGCAGAATATTTATTCTTCAAAGCATAATAAAGTGAAGTAAATTATATCTTCATTTTTCTGTTTCTTTGTTTTATTGTGAAAACTACAAAACTACATTACATACTTACCAGTACTCCATTTGTTTGCGCGGTTAGAAAACTCACCAAAACTAGTCGTCACATCATACCCCATCATAGCTTCCCCAAACTGGAGAAGACTACTAGGTACTAGGTAGCTTTTACGTATTCCACAAAACAACTTTACTTTTCCTCAGAGTTCCTCGAAATCATTATCTGCAAAAATGGATAATGTAGATAATTTGACGAATACTTCAATCATGGTGAAGGAACCTGAGAACGGAATCCCAAACGATGGCACTGGTATGCATATAACTCTAAGGGAAACCTTCAATTATGGTAAAAGACTGACTGGACTGGACTAGGTGTTATCCAACTTGACCCTTGGCTCGGTCCATTCAAAGATGCTCTGAAGCACCGATTCTCAAAAGCACAGCAGTGGATTAAGACTATTGACGACACAGAAGGAGGCCTAGAGAAGTTTAGCAGAGTTTGTACTGCTCTCACGCCGTTCGCTCCGAAACTGACCATATCAGGGCACGGAAAAGTTTGGTTTCAATGTCGATAGCAGTAACAATATCACTTATCGAGAGTGGGCTCCGAATGCAGTCCAGGCATTTCTGATTGGTGATTTCAGTATTTCATCCCTCTCTGTTATAAATCCGCTTTGAATTGTGCACCCTAACATCAACAGATGACTGGAATCGCGAGTCGTACCCTATGAAGAAGGATCCCTTCGGTGTATTCGAGGTTGTTCTTCCAGCGAAAGATGGCCAACCTGCCATTGCACACAACTCTAAAGTCAAAGTAAGTTAATATCCCAGATTTGTCTTGGTACCCCTCACTAACCCCACCAGATCTCCCTAATTACCCCATCCGGAGAACGAATCGAACGCATACCAGCATGGATCAAATACGTAACCCAAGATCTTTCCGTCTCTCCTGTCTACGACGCTCGCTTCTGGAACCCTCCTCAATCCGAACGATATGTTTTCAAACATCCGAGACCGAAAAAGCCTATAAGTGCTAGGGTGTATGAGGCACATGTTGGTATTTCATCTCCAGAACTGCGAGTTGCTACATACAAGGAATTTACAAAGAATATGCTGCCAAGAATAAACCATCTGGGGTATAACGTTATTCAACTTATGGCTGTGATGGAGCACGCATATTATGCAAGTTTTGGATACCAGATCAACAGCTTCTTCGCGGCAAGCAGCCGGTATGGCACGCCTGACGATTTGAAAGAGCTCATAGATACGGCACATGGACTTGGTATCACCGTACTACTTGACGTTGTTCACAGTCACGCATCTAAGAATGTATTGGACGGACTAAACGAGTTTGATGGAACAGACGCTTGCTATTTCCATGCAGGAGCGAAGGGAAAGCATGAACTGTGGGACAGTAGATTGTTCAATTATGGATCCCATGAGGTTTTGCGATTTCTGCTCAGCAATTTGCGTTTTTGGATGGATGAGTACAATTTTGATGGGTTTAGATTTGATGGCGTTACGAGCATGTTATATACCCATCATGGAATTGGCACGTAAGTACACCCCTGCCCCAAGCGATGCGGTGATACCTAACGGCATGCAGGGGATTTTCAGGAGGTTACCACGAGTACTTTGGTCCGGGCGTTGACGAGGATGGTGTTGTGTACCTCATGCTGGCTAATGAGATGCTTCACCAACTCTACCCTGAATGTACATCCATAGCAGAAGATGTATCTGGAATGCCGGCTCTCTGTCTACCATTGGCACTCGGTGGAGTGGGGTTTGATTACAGATTGGCAATGGCTATTCCAGATATGTGGATCAAGATCCTCAAGGAGAAAAAGGATGATGAATGGGATCTCAGTAACATTTGCTTCACTTTGACAAACAGACGCCATGGTGAGAAGACTATTGCGTACTGCGAAAGTCACGATCAAGCGTAAGTTAGGGTTTGCAATTTCTAAAGGATATCACTAACGTTATCTTTAGTCTTGTAGGAGACAAATCTCTTATGATGCACCTGTGCGACGCGGAGATGTACACAAACATGTCAACCCTCACTGAGTTCACTCCTATCATTGAGCGTGGTATGGCTCTACACAAGATGATTCGTCTTCTGACTCACAGTCTTGGTGGAGAAGGTTATCTCAACTTCGAGGGCAATGAATTTGGCCATCCAGAATGGTTAGATTTCCCTCGTGAAGGCAATGACAATAGCTTCTGGTACGCTCGCCGTCAATTCAACCTCACTGACGATAGCCTGCTTCGCTACAAGGCTCTGAATGAGTTTGATGCCAAAATGCAACACCTTGAGGCAAAGTATGGCTGGTTACATAGCCCACAAGCATACATAAGCCTTAAGAATGAGTCTGATAAGGTTGTTGTTTTTGAACGAGCCGGCCTAGTCTGGGTGTTCAACTTTAACCCAACCCAGAGCTTTGCAGATTACAGAATCGGTGTAGAGCAAGAAGGTGTTTACAAAGTCGTTCTCAATACCGATTTCAAGGATTGCGGGGGTTTCGAACGGGTTGATTCAGCAACTCGATTCTTCACCACACCATTATCATGGAACGACAGAAAGAACTTCACACAAGTGTATATTCCAACACGAACAGCCATAGTGAGTCTTTCCAACCTAAAACATAAATATACTGCTGACCATGAACTTAGGTTTTGGCACTCGAATCTACTCTATGAATGAGTATATTACCTGGTTGCCCGGCGAGGAAGCAAAACAATAGGGTCAAGGGATATTGTGCATATGGAAAATTATAGAATAGTTCCACAAAAACTCGATGATATTAGATTTGCAATAGCCACATGAGCAATTGCTACAGATGAACTTGTCATTTTTAACTCTTTTGTGCGATTTAACTCGAACACATCCTTGCAATGGATTCGATCATCGTAGAAATGCCATACCCTTCAAAACTTGACAACAACTTTGGAAATTGTGCCGCTATTTTATCTTGTTTCGTTCAGTGTATTCCTCAACTTTCGTCTTGACAAATTTATGTTTTTTTGCAAATGGGGAAGGGACACGGATCTTGTTTTTAAAAACTTGCCTGGAGAAAAAATTGGATAATCCCCGCCCCTCCCTCAGTGCACTGCGGCTGACGTAGCCCGCTGAGCTACAAGGCCTAAACACAATTTAATTTCAAAGATTTGAATCTTCAAGTGCGGATGTTTTGAACAACAGAATCTTCAACCTTTGATCAATTTATTTGAAGTTTGAATATTTAAATCAAATATGTATGTATAATGAAATTTTTAAAACTAAAAGCTTGTTGGCTAAATACCTGAATTGTGGCCATCTCAACTATTTGGAAGGGACATGAGTCTTCGGCGGTCGGGTTAAAACGGGAAGTCGGAGACCTGGTCACGTGAATATAACGCTAAAGATTAGTCGAGAAGCTCATTTTGCTGCTGGCTTTCCGTACCTCCTCTTCCTGCAAGACCATACCTCCCATCAACCTTTGTATCTCCACTCCCATTCCGAACGCTCTTCTTCATCCGTCAAGATGTTCAGGAGGTACGTAGCTACTGGCAGAAGCCATTTTGACCGTGTCAATGAGTCGCAATGGATCAATTGAACTGACCATTCTGGGTATAGCGCTATTCAAAATTCTGTTTTCCGGGCTTCAAGAAGCGCCTTCAGACCGGCAGTATCGACCGGTCTAAGAGCTGCTTCTGCTCGATTTGCCAGTGACAGTGCTGTGCTTGGAAAGATTCACCAAGTTATCGGTGCCGTCGTAGATGGTAAGTGGCAGAAAAATTTCTTCTCGGCAACGACATCAAACTCCGGATCTAGGGATTACTTGTTTTCAAAGCTTGAAAAGCCCCGCACATGCATACTAATATATTTTTATAGTCAAATTTGATACCGATAAACTCCCTCCTATTCTCAACGCCCTCGAGACAATAAACGGTGGTCAAAAACTCATTCTAGAGGTCGCAGTATGTCAACAATAATATGGAATAAACAAAATTACCGAACATCAACTGATAGGGAAAATAGCAACATTTGGGAGAGAATGTAGTCCGAACAATTGCCATGGATGGTACGGAATTTCACACTTCTGGTGGTTAGAATAGCGAGAACTGATCTTATGTGTGATAGGTACCGAAGGTCTCGTCCGTGGCCACCGCGTAACCGATACTGGAGCACCCATCCTTGTACCAGTCGGCGTAGGAACTCTTGGTCGTATTATGAATGTCACCGGAGACCCAATTGATGAGCGTGGCCCAATTAAGGCTACCAAGAGACTACCCATTCACGCTGATGCACCACCTTTCACCGAACAATCTACATCTGCTGAGGTCTTGGTTACTGGTATTAAGGTCGTCGACTTGCTCGCCCCTTACGCTCGTGGTGGAAAGATTGGTCTTTTCGGCGGAGCTGGTGTCGGAAAGACTGTGTTCATTCAAGAGTTGATCAACAACATCGCCAAGGCACACGGTGGTTACTCAGTCTTCACTGGTGTAGGTGAACGTACTCGTGAGGGTAACGATTTGTACCACGAAATGCAAGAAACACAAGTTATTCAACTTGATGGAGAATCAAAGGTCGCCTTGGTCTTCGGTCAAATGAACGAGCCCCCGGGAGCCCGTGCCCGTGTTGCCCTTACTGGTCGTAAGTTTTCCCTTTTGCTTCGCTTCGCACCTTGTTTTCATTTCACATATGCTTTTCGAACATTGTATTGCCATTTCTTTGCTTCCCTTCTCACCTCACTTCTTATTTCACAACTTCTTTTTGGACATTGAATTCGCTCTATTGGGTTTCATTTACTTCCCTTTGCACCTTGTTTCCTATTTCACAGTTCCTTTTCGCACATTGTGTTGGCCGCTTCCCGTCGCAGCTCCACCTTGTTTCCTATGTCACCACTTCCCTTCACACAATGAAATTCATTTTATTGATATATTGACATGATTCCCGCACTGTATACTAATCATTTGACAACGTAGTTACTATCGCTGAACAGTTCAGAGAGGAGGGACAAGATGGTAAGGAATTCAATCTATAGAAGGATTTTTTTTTTGGAAGTGTGCTAACGTATTTTTAGTGTTGCTCTTCATTGACAACATTTTCCGTTTCACCCAAGCCGGTTCTGAAGTGTCTGCTCTTCTTGGTCGTATCCCATCTGCTGTCGGTTACCAACCTACTCTCGCCGTCGACATGGGTCTCATGCAAGAACGTATCACAACCACCACTAAGGGATCAATTACTTCCGTCCAGGCTGTCTACGTGCCTGCCGATGATTTGACTGATCCTGCCCCTGCTACCACCTTCGCCCATTTGGACGCAACCACTGTCTTGTCTCGTGGTATCTCTGAGTTGGGTATCTACCCTGCTGTCGACCCTCTCGACTCCAAGTCTCGTATGTTGGATCCCCGTGTTGTAGGACAAGACCATTACGACACTGCCACCCGTGTCCAACAGATGTTGCAAGAGTACAAGTCCCTCCAAGATATCATTGCCATTCTTGGTATGGATGAATTGTCAGAAGCTGACAAGTTGACTGTCGAGCGTGCCCGTAAACTTCAAAGATTCTTGAGTCAACCTTTCACTGTCGCACAAGTTTTCACTGGTATCCAAGGTGTACTTGTCGACTTGAAGGCTACCATTGCATCTTTCAAATCTATCATGAACGGAGAGGGTGACGATTTACCAGAAGGAGTAAGTTGTCCTATTGCCAAGTCAGATGTTGAATAAACTTGCTAATTAATCACGGCTTTCTACATGGTCGGTGATTTCGCATCTGATCTTGCAAAGGGAGAGAAGATTCTCGCTGAACTGTAAGCGCTTCCCAATTCAACTTGGACTAATCATGCTAACATATCCTCTAGGGAAAAGGAATAGATGAGATGATAGAC
>JWJA01004733.1:0-26909 GCA_000812885.1 Lanzia echinophila
GCAAGGCTGGCGGTGATGCTTTATATCCACATCGAGGAGCTTATATGGAGCAGATTTATTGACTCCGCCGAAGAAATCCATGTCTTCGCTTTTCAATAGCTCGATGTGCACATAATATTCTTGACTGTCGGGACCGACAAGAATCCTGACTTGCTCACTTCCGACTTTGAGGAACCTTTTAACCCAACTTAGTATGATTAATCGAAAGATGTTATAGGGCACTTCAACTTACTGATAGGGCTGAAGAAACTCTTCTCTCTTGCTACCACTTCGTTTTGACATTTTGATCGAGTGTAGATTGAACGACAGATCATTGATATTGTGAGGCTATGAGGCTGGTAAGTTTCGGAAGAAATAATAAATAAAGTTGTAATATATCACATTGTATCTTCGATCGAAAAGGTGAATGAGTTGCAACCTGCACATAAACAATGTAGATTAAATGCTTCCCGTTCTGATGGAATTCAAATATTATGGATCGATTTATCGACTTTTATAAGTTGGTTTGCTAACATTATGTTGCACCAATTGATTATTGCAAGATCAAAGATGAATTTGGGGTCTTTCGTTCGCATGCTGGCGACCTAAATCAAAATAATACCCCACCAACTTCGGAGAACCCCCAAAATGGTAATTGAAACTTATAACATGAACTTGCCAATCAGCCATGTTTGGCATAACTTAGAGAATCAGCCAGCAAACCGACATGCGACATGATGGCAAACCTCAAAATATCATGAAGCAATACGTGGAGAACATATTGCGCGAAACGCCTCTCCTCACCCAACGCCAACCTCAAGTATTTGCGACTGATTGCCAATTCCTCCCACCCTATCTCATCAAAGATGCCACGAGAATTGCCACAAGCCCAAGCGGGACCCAAGATTTGAAAGCATCCGCCAGTCAACTGGAACTGGCTTTCTTCACCTCATGTATAACCAATTCTGGCTCCTCGTCCTCCGTAGCCTGTGCCTTACCTGTCCCAGCTTTCGGTGGCCATTCTACTCCATTCTTCTCATATTTTGGTACGCAGGTACATTGTTCTTCAGTAGGAATCGAGGAAAACACGGCGGGAAGATGCTGACCGCATCCTAACCAGGTTTGCTTCTCTACGCAAAGCAAGCTTCGTCAGCATTATGTGATAGTCCTAAACATTAGAGTACTTACCGCATGTCGGACAGTTTTCTTGTCTGCACATGTCTGCTGCGGTAGCTTCGAGATCTCTTGTACTGAATATATCTTTCGAAAGGATATTTGTGCAGAGTATATTCTTATTGTAGAATCTCCAGCTCCGGGAAGTGTTCTTAAGTTTTAAATGTTGTTCATCGTGGGGTTTTTATTTGCCTCGATAAAGCTCGTGTTAAATGGAACGGATGATTATCGGGATTACAGGGTGCCTGGCCTGGTCGGCGATAAGGTTCAGATTACAGGGTTAGAGAGTTCTGACGTCGCCGGCCATTAAATCCTTGCATTGATATCAACTAGAACTAATATATTTACTCAATAACTACAACTCAGAAAGAAAAACAAATTACTTTTTCATACAAACACTCCTCATATCGACTCGTGTTCTTACAGTCAATACTAGGCAGACTAAAACAGCCGTCTATAGCTAAAATGATCAAGATCTCAATGACTTGCACAGAGATCGCATATACAACCAGTAATAATGCGGTGAGGGATGTGAATGGAACGGATATTCCCCCGATCCATGAATCTCATCCGCTAGGCTGACAATGATCACCGACGCGACCCCACACCACGCTCAGCTCAGCTTACAATTCTTCACCAATCTTGACCAGTGTTTGTGCAAGAAGCACTCTGCGAAGACTACCGGTTTCAATGCAAGTGAGCACTACAGTGCTGTTGACTAAATCCTGCAGCAAATGCTATGTGCTTCGAACCTCTTCAATGCTTTTTCATCCAGCATGCACATCGATACATGGATGGAAGTTAAACCCCATTATTGTCAAGGGCGATGCAGAATGGGGCGGACAACCCATTTCGATCCCAAATCGAGTTACTCCACCATTTAGATTTGCGGTAATCCTTTCAAAGTTTCAAACCCACTTACAATATTGACCAACTATACCAGAGGAATCGGTTAACTAACAACTTCATTGACCTGATTGCATGGTTTCAGTTCCTGATTGGGCGACATGCTGAACAATGCAGTACCTGCTGATAGCAAAGCTGTTTAAAGTGTTAGAAAGCCATCTCCGAGTCAAAACTATTTCGGCCTACGGTCTAACAGTGTAGACACTCTGTGGAGAATCTCCACAGTTCTAGAAAGCCTTGTCATCATGAAGATGGGTCTAATGGAGATTTAAATACCATCATTCCCTCCCCCCATCGTCTGAAACAGTACACATACCTAAAGCCACAAGTCTAGTGCACATCAATCGAATATGGGCGATACCCTAGCACTTCCATCTGAGGCCGCTTTCAAGCGTGCCAGCACCCTATTACCCCGTGTATTGGAGGATGACGCTCAAAATGATCCGCATCGCGTTATTGCTATGTTTGCCAAATCACCCGATCTATCTCACGGTTTCGATACTATTACAGCTCAGGAATGCCTTCAAGCAGTGGACTTCACAGCACATTGGCTCGATACTCACTTGTCCAATTACCCCCCAGGTGAAACTATCGCTTATATCGGTATACAAGACTTTCGATACCCAATCATCGAGCTTGCTGCAATGAAAATCAGGAATCCTCTTTTAATACCCGGCCCTCGCAACGCTTTGATTAATACAATTTCTTTAATGGAGGCGACGAATTGCACACGGTTGTTTTATGCAGCACATTATCGTGACCTCGCCTCGTCTCTTGTTAAGTCAATACCATCATTGGAGGCATTCGAGGTTCCTTCGACTGGAGACATGATTCGTGGGTATGTTAAACCATACCCATTCGAAAAGACTTGGGATAAGAACAAAAATGATGTCGTGCTTGTTTTGCACACGNNGTTTGGGGTCGGGAGCCGCTTTGTCGTGCTTGTTTTGCACACGTCAGGATCTACAGGTGCACCAAAGCCCATTCGATGTACACCCAGCTTCCTCAATTGTTTTGCCCACCTTCCAATGTTGACGCCTGAAGTTCCTGGATATGTGAGTAGTGATCTCAAAAGACTTGGTAAGGGTAAAATGCTTTTTACAGCCTCTGCATTCATTCACATGTCTGGAGTGATGTTTGGCTTTGCGACCATTCTGCAAGGCATCACAGTCGTCTATGGTCCTCCAGAAGTGCCATGCAACGGCAAGATTATGCATGATATATTCAAACGGCTACCAATTCACGGAGTTGTCGCAGCTCCGAGCATCCTTGAATCACTGTTTCTGGATTATGGTAAAGACCTGAAATCCGAAATATCTAATTTGGGACATGTTTGTTGGTTGGGAGGTGAGTACTGGAAGAATCATCCTTTCTTATAAAACCAAGTGTCTAAATGTAGTCTTAATTCAGCTCCGTTGTCGCCCGCCGTTGGTGATTACATTGTCGGTCTCCCGGCGCCCCGACCACATCTATGGCAGATTTTTGGCTCGACTGAAACAGCAACATCACCTCTTCTTATACCGCCCATCCCTTCTCTATGGTCTTATATCAAGTATCATCCACAGCTGGCACCAGACTTCGAACAAATCGAGCCGGGGTCCAATTTGTATGAGATAGTATTCAATAAAAACTCCGACCCTGCGCTCGCCTGGACACAGCCCATTTTCCAGCTCAGGCCTGATCTGACACAATGGCGTACCAGAGACGTCTTGCGGAAGTACGATGGCCCTCTTCCCGATGGTGTGGGACCTCTGTGGAAGTTCGAGCGCCGGGTTGATGATCTCATGAACCTCTCTAACTCTTTACACGTTAACCCTATCCATGTCGAGTTGGCAGTGCAGACACATCCACTTTTGAGTGGTTGTTTGGTGTTTGGTGAGGGACGGACAAGGTGTGGAATATTGTTGGAAGCAAGAGACGAGGTTGAAATGGGGAGCGAGGAACTCGTTGATAGTGTATGGGAAGATGTTGAGAAAGCAAATCAGGCTGTGCCGGAGTATGCTCGAATTATTCGCCCTCTGGTACTCGTCGTCAAAAAAGACAAGAAACTTGCGAGGGCTGCTAAACAGTCCATTATAAGGTCATTGAGCGTAAAGGCGTACAAACAAGAGATTGATGACGCCTACAAAAGCTTTGAGAAGGATGAACAAAATCCCGAAATGTAATTGGAATTGTAGTTCTTTAATATTTTGCAAGTATTGTTTAGATCTTGGTTTATTAAAAGGACGGTCTTCTGCAAGGATCAATAATGCAGAGGATTGATTGTCAGTGCAGAGATTTTGGCCGTAGAGATATTGGCTATTGTTGACGATGTGTTGGCTGGGCGCGAGTTGCTCCCATAGATATTGTGCGAATTTCCTTATCCAGTATTTTGAAATATGCTTTCCGGTAATACGAAAAGGTAACTTATAACACTTCCAAATGATCAAATATTTACAACGCTCTTGTTTCCGAGTCAACTAATATTTAGACCGAGTCAACGATTTAGCTGTTCTACCAAAAGTTGCTTTCTGTTTTGATCTACCCATGTACAAAATGACTTTTGAATGCTGAATTGTCTGTTCATAATGGGAACGCCTTATAATTCACTAGAAATTAGTTTGTCGGCATACGATAGTGAATTGGTTACTTGGCCGTTCCCTGAAGTTCACAATAGTCAGTACCACCAGTTTGGCCAGGCTGTCTTCTCGCCGGACGGCATACGGTTCATACACAAGGAATTACGTAAATGATGAATTTAAATCTATAGCCACCTTACCGTACACACTGCCATACCTTGGATTGTCTATAAAAACAAAGTCCTCAGGGCATTCAACTACATCTTTATTTCCCCCGACACCCAAAACCCAACTCTGGAAAAAGGGTTTACTATTTTCTTACACCATGCCGACTTCTACTATTCAACTACCAAGTGTCAGTAGTGCAGCATCTCCGTTTCTAGATCTCCCTGCCGAACTTCGCAACAAGATCTACGGTTATTTGCTCTGTTGTGTGAGAGACCCAGTAGCATCGTATAGCGAACCCACGCCCAATGATTTTTCCAGAGTCCATTTCGATGTCCATCTAAATATTCTCCAAACTTGTCGACAAATCCATCGAGAGGGAACTGACTTGATGCGGAAAAACAACTTGCTAGTCATGGTCGAGTTTCCAGAGAGCCTGCATATGATTGCCACCTTTTTCCGCCAACTACGACTGCCAATCGTCGATTACTGGATATCTGGCGCGAGATCCGGCTTCATGCTATTCGAACATCGAGGATGGTTTCTTATGACGCAAAGATATGTACTTACACATAAATTTCGCGCCTCTCCTAACGACACGAATACCGCGTTTAAGCTGGTTATTCTCCATCGCCACCTCCCTTCCTTCTGTCAAGCTTTAAGGCTTTGGCCATGGATTCATGGCCGTCCCGACGAACCTTTACTACACACTATCACAATCCACGATCCTTATAATAATCAACATCAGGCTCAAGCTTCATCCTTATCCTACAGTGAAGGTATGATAGAGAAATGGATCTCTCCATATCGTTCTACCCTGAAAGGACTCCCAAACTTCGAAATATCAGGAAATATATCAGATGACTTGAAAACATCCATCATATCAGAGGTTCGTGGTAGATTAATGTTGATCGATGGCCAGGAACTACTCGACGATGCGTCAAAGAGCAAGTCATTGGGGAATCAATTCGACGAACGACAGAATGAGGTCGCAGAAATGTATTACCGGCACGGTATATGTATCATCGAGGAACTGGCAACTGTTCAAGCAGCATCAGAGATACGCAAGGCTGGCGGTGATGCTTTCTCCCATCAGATGGCAGACATATACTGGAACTTATGCTCAGACCTTAGTAAAGTGGTTGTGGATCGAATTCGCCGCAGATACAGAGAGGGCCTTCCTCCTAAGGTTTTGTACACTGATCAAGTGAATCTCCTGACAAACGCAGCACGCGACTTCAAATCTAACTATGGTAAAGGTTGGAAGCCGTCTCCTATACAGCATGCAAAGCTCTTATATCAAGATGTAGTGGCGTGTAGATTCTCTACAAGGGCGTTTTACATGAGCCGAGCGTTAAGACTTATCGATGCAGGACTGAGAGTACTTCCAGGCGATGCAAACCTTTTGACAGAGAGGGCACTGGTGTATATATGGCTCGTAATGCAACTGAGGAATTGGGAGGATAAAGATACTAGATAATGAATATAGCAATGTAATCAAACTTTGTTATTGAAACATAGAGAAACGTAGTAGCTGCCAGGACTTAGTGTTAAAAAGAAAGAAAGGCATCTAAAGAGGAAATGGGTACTTACATGGGTATCCGAACATCTAAGTTCTGCTTAAGTCTGCCACTAGGTAACCTCATGCTACCCACCTTGTTCCTGCATAGAAGCAATGACAAACACTTCATGAACAAGAGGAACCCCCCTTTTTAAATACTCAGACTGGCTCTTCATTATCACATCAACCTATTGCTTTATTTTCAACATGGAGTCGCCACCAACAGTGTTGCCTTATCGGACAGCACAGCCAAGGTCGCCAAACCATTTCGATTTACCCATCTTCCTGCAGAAATCAGAAATAATATCTACCCGCTGCTACTTTGTATAGCCGAAGACCGCTGTGCAATAGCCAACGAGGTCGAAGCCTCTGCGAATCAATTTACTCAACTTCAGCATAGCATTCAGACTCAGATATTGTGAACATGTCGAAAGATCTATGACCAAGGCACTTACATAACGCGCAAAACGAATCTCTTCCTCAAGGTCATCGTCAGATGCCCCTTTGACCAATTTGCGCCTGTTCTCGTATCAAATTTGCTTCCTGTTGTTCCCTTCGAAGAGAACGAAGTGGACAAGTTTTCGGGATTTGCAATGTCTCACGAAATTTGTCAGTCTGGAGTAACAACGGAAACATCGCTGGTCACCTGTATGATACTGCACCGCCCCTTAGACATTTTCTTGCAATGCATTGGAAGCATGTAGGTGAACCATCGACCGTCACGATTATGTAATAATCCACATCGTGAATCTCATCGATCCATATGAATCCAAGAATATAGCTGAGCTGCCTCCGTTCTATACGCGAAAATTACAGGAGAAGCTCATTGCACCTTATCGTAAACTCCGCTCGTTCCCAAATTTCCAGATACGAGGTGCCATTCCGAGAGACCTGAGCACTGCAGCCGGGTCCGAGATTCACCGTATTGCAGACTATGACCCTGACTCTGTTGTCAAACCTTTTCGAGAAACTCTCTAAAATGGCCATCCTCGCGGGAATAATCCTTGAAATACTCTCTATGCCGTTCTCAGTCGATGGAATCTTGGTCATTATTGTGTCGTTGGGCAATAAATGAGCGGAGGGAGACAATGCCGCTTGAACGGCGCGAGAGATTGATTGAGTGAATATGCGCTGACGTGAAGAGAGACCTCTTGAATACGTCATATTATCTGGTTTCAATCGGATGAGAGCACTTCTTAACATATCAAAGATACTTGCAGTTTGAAAGCCTTGAGCGATCTGACTGAAGAAGGGAGGAAGAGGTAGATTCCGAAAATGCAATTACAAGATGACATAGGATGTGCGGTTTACATCGGGAGGACGTATTGGGAGCAGTGGGGAAGAATATCTCTCGGGGTATGAATTGAGCCAGGTAAACAGCACCGTCAAGCCGGAATCCAAGTCTAGGGGATTGCCATTTGGCATCATTCAACTTGTAAGGATTGGAGCGTTAATGAATCATATAATTATAGTCTAGGTAGCTACGGAGTCTGAGTATCCGAATACAGGGGTGGAAATGTGTCATGCTTAGAGGTATTCTATAGTAATATAGTATATGACCGTGAGGGGTAAGCTGAGAGAGACATTGCATTGCAGAGGGGTAACAATCACTTGAGTGGACCTTGAGACCGAGTAGGCACCTCGCGATTATGGAGTCACTGCTCGCTCTGCATAAGGTGAAAGCAAGTTGAGGCAAAACTTTACCGAAAGTGCCAACGCTTGATCTGGAGACCTTGACTCATTGGTTAAAGTGGATACTACGCCCTGAGTGTCTAGATATGGAGGATAGGGCGTACGACTGGCAATAAAGATTCAATTAATTCGCATCTGTTGATTATCTATATATACTGTGCGCCAACCAGACGGTAAACCCTCTCGAAAATGACAACAAATAATCTCGCGATGTCTTCAACTTCCCCGGCTAAACGAACGGTTCTCATCACAGGCTCCGCAGTCCATAGTCTAGGTGCTCAACTCACCCTGTCTTTGCAAAAAGTCGAATCACACGCTTTTGCATCAGCCCGAACTCGGTCAAATTCGGAGTTGACGGAGACAGTTGGAATCGAGACGCTACAGCTAGAGACCCTTTCGGATGATTTCATCGCAAGCAGCGTTTCACACGTCACAAAGCTCACTGGAGGCTTGCTTGACATGCCCTTCAATAACGTAGGGGCTGGGTTCTCCATGGCGTTCATGGACCTCGCCCTCGCCCTCGCCCTCGCCCTCGCCAAAATGTGCGACCTATTTGAGACATATGTATGTTTTCTCGGCCGTACGACACACGCTCTTGCTCTCGCTCTTGATAGACGTGGGGTACAATTCCGAGTCTTAGTAAGAATAACTCGGCTCATTGGACATAGCAGGGCGACTGGTCGACACTGACGCGAATTGCCTCTCTTATCTCGATTGGCAACATGGATCGTATCGCCAATATGATGATGGAATTGGATGTGTTGTAGAAGAAAGTCCGAGATCAGAAGAGCACTGGCAAGAGTGAGACTTCGTGATATGTATGATTAGGGTAGACACTAAGAATGGTGAGTTAGTATCAGACATGGGATATGGTACTGGCGTTATCGACGGAACGATATTCATAGGTGTAAATCTCAATAGATATATTGGTTATTGGAATTGATCGCTGAGTTGCCTCTAATAAGATATATTCCTGTGCCTAGAAAATTGAGCAAGACGGCATAGCATGATTCCTTTTGATTGATAAATTTGTATTTCGCAAAAAGAAAAATCGTGATTAGACCCCCGTCCGTGTGATCCGTACATAGAGTTTCGAGTATCGCGTATGCCTAAGTTTGAATGTTAACATCCCGACCCGACCTAGGTCGTCATGTAAAATACGGACCGGGTATTTGACGGCCTTTTTGGAACTAGTCATTTGGTCATGGTCTATTTTGGTGCGTGTTTTGCGTGCCTAGAGGACCTTGGTAGCCGATGTGGTCCTTCAGGTCGGAGGGTTTATATCGGCATATATCCCCCACACATACGCATTAATTTCCAAGTCATGAGATGTAGACATCGTTTCATTTTGGGTGTTGATAACTTATTCCCTGTCAGCTTTTGCCCATCGGCCAGGGTCGTTAGCAAGACACGTCAAAAACTTGTTTGGGGTCGGGAGCCGCTTTTGGAATTTTTTGGAATTTTTGGCTCCGGCCTGTGTCGTATGTTTGACATGGGTACTTCGATTGGATAAGTATCAAACTGTGGGCTGGTCTGAGTACTCGGTGCGATTATCAGAATATTTACCATCGCATGACAGCTAATCTAGGCAACAGAATCCTTTTCCGCCATGCCCACTATGCCAGCAGCCAAAATCCTGCCGTCCCGTTGTCAGCTGTCAATAAATCGCCACATTCTACATACGCTGGCCCCTGTCGTTTATCATATCCATGTTGTGGCCACTGGTGTCGGACAGCGAAACGTGTTGACGGCTGAAAGTTGGTAGTAATGAACAGGAGCTGCATAAAGTTCGTTGGGAGGATTAAGCAAGGATATAACCACGGAGTGTGTAAAAGTGTGTAGGTCTTGATTTGAACGTGAAACTTCTGGTGCGTCCGGGTGGTCTTATCGGCTTGGTTACGTAAGATCAATCTGGCAAAGGTAAAGGGGGACCTCCACCTCCGACTCCGGTGCAAAGACTCCTTCGAAGGTGGACTAAAGTGGTCGGTGAAAAGGAAAAAAAAGAGCAGTTAATAGTAATAGCGGTACGAACTAATGGTCTTATTTTTCAAATTCTTTTTATTACCATTAAGAATTTGTCTACAGTACATGTTGTTCATACGATTATCGATATCATATATGTGCTGTCTCGAATACCTGTAATGGATTGTTTGACGGTTCTAGTGTAAGAGTAGAGTAGAGGCTGGGGCTGGGGCTGGGAATGTTCATGGTGGTGCTGCTGCTGCTGTATGCAGAGAATCTCAGTTTATGTAGAACCAACCACCTTTTCATAATTTAACAGTACTACCTACAATCTCTGGGTCGGCCTTCCCGGCTTATTAAAACCGATTATTCTGCTGAAGATTGAATACTACTAAATAGTAACATGATAATTCAAAATTGAATAACTTAGAAGGTACTAATAATTACTTAGCAACTTCTAGTAACTACTAAGAGGTAGGAAATACGTAATAAGGTAAATTGTCATAGAGAGGAAGAAGTTGTTGATGCGCCACCACCAAAAACACCAGACCGTACACTTGTAGTACCAGTACCAAGTTGCCAAACAAAATAATAAGAATAAAAAAATTAATCCTCCTAGTAGAAAAATAAATAAAAAATAAAAATAAAAATAAAAATATATCCCGTTACATTTTGGTACAGCTGTACTGGGTAAAAGTGAAATAGAGCGGCTCGAATGGAAAGTTGCTTGGGCTTTTCGGCTTTTTTCTCAGCTGAACTTGCCTAAATGAGTGGTTGAGCGCTATAATTAGAAAAATGAGCGGGCGGGCGTGGGCGTAAATTAGCTCAACTTCATTGTCCTTGACTCGACTCTTAATTTTTTCCAATAAAATATGGGTGCCTCCAAACAAGTATCCCTTCAATTAACGACGCGAAATTCAGAACTTCCGTAATTTGTAGGCGCAAATAACCTTGTCTATCTATTCCTTCAAAATGTCGGAAACTCCTCCTACCCGTACTTCGGAACCCATAGCTACATGGAAACCTGTCAATGGCGCTCAACAAGACCAAGGTAAGCTTGTGCTGATGATCAATCTCCTATCATCATAATCATTTATTAATTACTATTTAGGTCGCAGCACTCCCGTTCAACACGATCGTTCTAAGTCTGCAGAAAAACTTTCGCATCCCTCAAGAGCAAATGCTTGGGGCTCGGCTTCCGCTTCACCAAGAATAGCTCCTAACCCAATTCGCGCTGCACAATCGGAGTCGTCGACAGCGGGTGCGATCGAAAAATCCGCAGACGGCTCAGGGTCTACAAAGCTATCAAGCCACAATCTCGAACAATCTTTGGAGCAGATGTCTCTCACTACCGAAGAAAGACAGAAGGTGAGAAGCTCGATTCACGCTAATTCCAATATTTTGTGTGGCGGGTTTTATACATGAGTTCAATGCTGACGTTTGGTTCTACAGGCGCTTCATGGTTTGGGACTACTTCAAATCCGACTCAATATTCTCAAAGAGAGATACCCTGATGATAGACCATTCGAAATCGAGTATCGCGAAGGAAAATTATATGTGACCTGTCTCGAATGTGGTGGCCGACAAATCAGAGGCGATGGAGGTGGTTCTGCAAACGTGGATCGGCATGCGAGCAGCGCGGTTCACGCTGACAATGTCGAACGGCGACTCGAACAAGTTCAACACGAGCCTACAATTACCAGCTTCGTTGCCGACAGACGCGAATTGTTGAGGACCACGGAGAGCCGTGATATCGCACGCCGCAGGCGCGAAGAACCTCATCCGATCAGCAGCATGCCTGGACCTCCAACTATCAACATCATCCGCCAGAGGCCAAACGGGGTTACTTCTATGTACTCAGATGCAAACCAACTTACCCCCACCCCGGTAACTGCTGGACCATCAGAACACAGACGTATCTCTCAGGCTGAAAATCATCTCGTAGATCTCGAGAACCAACTTGGGCAAGCCAGCAGGAAGAGACCGCGCTCCATTGATGATTCGTGGAAGGACCAGAATGCCGCCGAGATATCGGATTCAACAGCAGAAGACGAGCGACCTAAGAGCAAACGCAGAGGAAAGGAAGGACCACTCGAAGGGCTCACCGATGTCAACAGATTTGTGATGGTGGAACGCGCTTTGGAACAGCAGCAAGCTCTTCATGAAGCTATGGTCGCAAAGCTCAATGAAGCCCATAGCTTCGAGAGCCGTGTTAAGAAGCTCGAGAAGCATGCCGAGATTGCTGTGAGGAAGATTGGCAAAGTAGAAGAGGAAGTCCATGACCTGGGCAAGTCTTCAGGTGGCGGTAATTCTCAACAACACACCGACGACGACTTTCGCATTGATGATCTCGTTCAATCCAACAAGACGCTTATGTTGCGGATAGCGGCTTTGGAGGAGAAAAACGACCGTCAAGTATCCAAGATCAGCGAGCTGGAAAGAAAACTTAGGGCTCCGAAGCGACCAAGTGTATAGCCACCCAGCCAGCTTTGTTTTCTTGATTCGAATCAGTGAATATAGGAAGGGGGTTGTATAATTTGCTCATGTGCTCTTACGGATTGTCAAATTTAATCGCTCGGTTCGGTTGGCGTTGAGACTTGCATTATCCTTTTATTCTTCATACCATAGCAATTGCGAATCTAGATTCGCCTGTAGCCCTAAAGCTTTCTCTCAAACTATGAATTCTGTCTCTTATCTTTCTTGTTCACATGCGCAATGTCTTTCTTGTTGGTCTCCTCAACTGTCATGACGCCCCCATAGTATCTCAAGCTCCAAGCCCTCCATTATTCGGAGATATTCGGGAATTGACCTTGCCAAACAAGTGATACAAGATAACCATCTCTTTACACAATCTTAACTATACGAAGCCAGGAGATCTCACTACCTACTAATACCCCATCCAAAAAACCCACCCAGACCAATCCAAACCCACCCCAGATTATGCGAACCTGACTTCAATACTATCTTAACTCGAGTAGCATATCCACCATATCCACAAAATCCAAAGAACCAGTCTCGTACGTATCCGAATCATTCATACCATCTCATCCGGATCTTCCAATATTGCTTTTGCGCTCTTCATACCATATCAGTATTAATAAGCGCAGTGCAGTCACTCACTCCAGGATACTTAGTTCAGCATATGCGCGGGTCGATTCTTATTTGTACTTACTTACTTACTGCTTGCATGCTTACTTGCAAAGCGATGTTGGGTTGGGATGAGTTCCCGGGGTGGGTAGGTGGTGTGGTGTGGGATTTTCACTTAGTAGTGAGATTCATAGATCCTGCTTGGACAGAGGTGAGTGGGTAGTGTTTGTTACCTATATCTTCTTGCATCGGCGGTCTGTAAAGCGGGTAGGTATACAGCTTGTATATCGATGCTGGGGTATATTGGGCTTGGCTATTGACTTTTATTGATTGATTATGGATTAGGAACTATGGCGGCGGGGTGGAAGGGGTTGACTTCTACATGACTTCTGTGATGTGATGCTCAACTCTGTGTTTTCGGTGTCTTGCCAGGGCCCGCGGACCTGCGCAAGCATTGTGAAGTCTTATGGCTAGAGGTAAGGACTCAACACCTCTTGGGTGTGTGGACATCTGTGATCAAATCATCATCTACGTACGCGAATGGGGCTAAGGATTATAATAGGAATATTTTTGTTTTGCTATGCTAAATTGTGGACTTTGGTAATTTGCAGGGCTCATTTGAAGCTCACCTCACTGGGAATGCTCTGGGAGGTTATCCGAACACACAGCCAGGAAGTTGCGGGTCTCTAAGTGCATTTGCCTGTGAAAAAAATGTCGATCACGGAATGAAATTCGACATGGATACGCCAGTGATGGCGTACAACTCACGGGGTCATCCAGGAGGGGATTATTGGGGAAATCGCTCGTGGAAAACTCGAGTTTGAGCTCACCGGGAATAGGAGCAAGATGCAGTTCAAGATATTTCTGATATATCCCTATGCTATCGCCCCATTGCCGGAACCGTGGCCAACTGGCATAATAATATAGGGCAATCGATCAAAAATAGAGATTTATGCTGCCTATGTTTTTCCTTCATAATCTCTCTTCCAAATCCTATCCCAAGCCTCTTTATCCGCCGCGAATTCCCTAACATAATCGCTTTCCAATTCATGTGTTCTCCTCCCCAACAATACCAAACTATGTAATGGGCCTCCTAATAGCTCATCCGAATCACACAGCTGCTTCAGCGTCCCACTTACGAATTTCTCCTGCTTGCCACCAACTCTCGCAGCACCCACACAAAGACTCTCTTCTCCATAAACACCACCTTCACCATCCGCAGTCTTGATCTCCTCAATTTCCAACATCTGCGTCGCGCATTCTGCGACTGTCATATATCGCGGTGGCTCGTAGATCAGTCTTCCTCTCGCCATGTTCTCTAGACTTTGCTCCTTGACCTTAATGTCTAACAAGACCAATGTATGGAGTCCGATATTCCTATTCTCTCGTATGCGATCGTAGAAGGATGCGGGTTTCCAAGTATCAGTGAAGAAGACCATCGAGACGGTTTGCCCAAAGTTGTATAATTGGAGACCTGTAGCGCCGATAGCGGACATGATCGATGCATTTGGGACCGTTGAGATAGGAATATCGAGGGAACGCGCGCGGAGTACGAGATCGGTATGTGTTGTTGCCCTGCGAATAGTGTTAATATACAGTACAACCGCAGTCTGTTGGGGTCATTAGAGAACAAACCCGAAAGGATCTCCCACAACCAAAAATGCTACATCCACATTCTGCGCATCTGCTAAGATATCATCACTAGCACTCTCCACCATCTCTCTATCCGCAATAATAACTTCTCGGCCATAGTATTTCTCCTATGTCTACATCAGTCAGCGCTTTATATTCCAGGTATCGCGCGAAAACGTACAAGAACAACTTTATCGACCAGTAAAATACTAGTGTAAGCTTCGAGATATACCCGAGAGCATTTCTTCACAATCTCAAGTCCTTTAACTGTAATATCAGTCTCATCTGAGAGACCAAGTCCAATTAAATAGAGCATCTTGGCTTGTGTGTTGCGAATGTTGTATTTTGCACCTTAGGTTTGGCGGGGGAATATTTCTCAGGGGTGTAAAATTTTCCCCCGCGTTTGCTCATAGAGTAAAGTTTACATCACCGGGGGTCCACTCAAGTTTTGTCCCAATAATATTCCGCGAAACAACAACTGCATTTCGAAGGCTTAGAGTTATAATTACCTAGCTAGGTAGGTAAATATCGACTGCTATATTACAAACAAGCCCGCTTTATTTACTTTCAAATAATAGTATGGATATATGAAGATGTTTGGTAAAAAAATGTCTACGAGACTATGGCCTTCGATATGGAGTTTTGAAAAAGGTGTGAATGCGCTGAATATGTCGGTTTGATGTTTACGGCTATAATAGATAGTTGTAGTGGGTAGGATATGAGAATCGGGCATCTAGATGGATGTGAGGTTGAAGTGCTGGAGGAGGTCAAGAAGAAGATTCATAGAGTTTGGGGGAAGTTGTAGAGGGCAAAATAACAAGACTTAAGGAGTTATTAGTCTATGTGAGAGGTTGGAGAAGGAGGAGCAGGAGAGTGAAAAGAGGAAGAAGTTAACGAGTATCAGCAATGGCGTTCAAGAATTAATATTCAATTTCATACCTGAACCTGATTTCAAAAATAGGCATTCATGCTAGTGCAATCTAAATATATTATTAATTTGATTGGGGTATTTCGCAGCTCCACTGCTACTTAACTACTCAACCCCTCAACCCTGTGCGTTCTGATTAGATTACAACATTATTTAAAGTCTGACAATCCACCGGTAGCGCTCCCAGACGATCCTACTCTGTTATCAACCCCTTTACCACCGCTATTCGCAACGCTATTGTCATTTCTGCCATCAACTCTTCCCTCTCTGCTTCTCACAGTATCATTTCCAATATCGCGAGTATCTTCTTGTTGCAAGGTTCTTCTCCGACTGAAAAATCCTCTCAATCCCGCACTCTTCGGGGTTGGTGGAGGGAGATCCTCCTCGGAATCTAAGCTCTGCATCCCATCTGAGGAGAGATCCGTCGGCGGAGCCCACCTCTCTTCGTCTCCACAAACAACCACATACCATCCCATCGTTTCTTGCTTTTGTAATCTATCCTTCAGTTTGTTAAACCACCCCGCCCTTCTATTCTTCTTTCTTATCTCCCTAGCGCTAATACCGCCATTGTCCGGGCCTTCAGGAACTTCTTCCTCGGATTTTATCTTCTGCTCGTACTTTTTCATCTCATCCCCAATACTGACACCCAGTCCAACTTCGATCATATAGTCCGCAACGTAAGCCCACGGTTGGCTTGCCGTCTTCAAGTCATTTGGATCATATTGCTCTACTAATTTTACTACACTCCATTCATTAAATCTAGCAGGCTTCTCTTTTTTATCCGTCCCTGCAGAGGTCGATCGACTAATTGGGGTCTCCGACTCCGATGTGCTATCGTGTCTTAGGTTAAATGACTGCGCCTTCCTCAACCCCAATCCGCCGCCGAAGCTCGAAGATTTGGATTTATGAGTTGACGGTGTTAATGGAGGTTGAGAGTATGTATTTCGTTTTGTAAGAGTACGAGGCCTCGGTTTCGAGGCCCGTGCGGTTTCCTCCGTTGGGCTGGGTCCTGAAGGATATGCGACTGTAGGCGGGGAACTCGGGGGCAGGAAATCGTAGAGAGTATAGAAGGAATTGAGAAGTGCGTTCGAGGTAGGTGGTGCTATGATCCATTCTGCTGTGGCATCCTCAAGATCATTAAGCACAATATGCACTCGGATATTGCCTAGAGCCCCGGGAGTCAGCAATTGCCAACCAGGTAATATAGATATATAAATGAGGAAAACTAACCTCGATGCCAACGAAAACCATGTAAAAGGTAGGTAGGCATAACTTTAGAATTGATGTGGAAGGTAGATAATTCTAATAACAGGATTCTAAGAGGTATTAAATAAGACTTTAGATAAGTATTTACATAGTACTAGGTATTGTTGGGCTTTGTACGAATTGGGAGTGTGATGTGATAAATGTGATAATGGGAAATTAGGATTGGCGACTGTAGAACTATTTAGGCTTTGGCACAATTTACAAGGCTATTCAGCCTTCCCAAACCGGGCTGTGGGGAAAATTGAAAACCCACTTATAGAACTTACCTAGCACTGTATATACTCACACCGGTGATTATAGTATTCCTGAAGCTTTGAAAGATAATATAAATCCAACTTTCCCTTTTAATCAACTATACTGTACTTCTAATGAGGCTCAGGTTGTGACATTGCTAAGTAAGTAACTTATGGCAACAAGTAACTACCTAGGTACTTAGGACTATTAGGTAGGTAATCTCTGAAAGTTCTATTCCTGCTTACAACTTGAATATCAGCATTTGGATGCCAGTCGCTCCTTTTCCCTTCGAAATATCAAAATTGTCTAGTGCGATATTTTGTAGGGATTTCTTGGGTTTTAACAGACCATAAATCTCGCTGTCGTGAGTCCTGTTAAATGCAAGGGGGGGAAGATATTCCCGTTGGAGAAGTAAATCCGACATACATTCGAAGCTTGGAAAGACAATTCTCATCTCTTACTATCCCCGAGTTATGATATGGCGAGTCACAATACCATTGAATAGGTCTATAGACGTTGAAGTTCAACGGTCGAACATATTCAGTCGCTTCATCAGTATTAGGAAGCCCTATGCCGCCCCCACAATCAGCTGAAGCCACACTCCAGGCATCAACATATTTGCAGGTGAGATGCCAAGTCGGTTTAAATGAAATCAAATCCTACATTCCTTCAACATCACGTTGATTCTCTTTACTTCTCACTTCATACTACAGAATAGCGTCAACCAACAGCTGACGAGAAAATGACCTAGCCTGTTTCTCTAAGTTTTGAAGTCTTTCTCACCTTCTTTGCAGCGCCTCTATACTGCGCAAAGAAGACATATTTATTGCTGAAAATATTCTGCTCGCTGCCAAGTCAAGGCATGAGAATCTGGACGCCTCGACTTTCGAGATTTGTGCATCAAACCGCACGATTTCACATTGTTTCAAAGCACCTTGACTAATCACAAGAAACCACTCGAGTAATAAAAAAATAAGCAACGCCTTTCAACTATCAAGCGCCTGATCGATTGCGTTTTACGTGGTGTGAAATTCATGAACTTTTTGGATCATCAGATCCTACTATTCAGTCGTTACCTGAAAGTCAACAGATCGTCTGGTAGATCGAATGTTTGAGCCGGTATCTTACAGAGCATCGCCACTGTTTCCTAGGTCCATATCTTAATACCCATTTTGAAAAGCTATATAAGAAGTCTACGATCCATCGGGAGCATCCAAATTAGGACCAGCAATCCAATCTCATCTTAATTACAGACTGAACGCCAGCTTTCTAAATACATCTACCAAAACATCATTGTTCCCAATATCAAGATGCAATTCAAACTCACCTCACCCCTTTTTCTCTTTGCAATCACCTTGGCTCTCCATGAGCCCATCGCTGTAGCAGAACCCATCGCCGCGGCCGGCTTCAAAGAAGTTGAGCCTAGTCTCTCTCCGCGCGACGAGTCCGGGAGTCTTATTGCGCGTGCGTGTTCCTATACTACAGGATGCGTTTCTCAATCCGGTGCCAGTGCTGGCAAATACTGCGGTTTCTGCACACAAGTTCGTGGGACCTATGTGGCTACACATATCTATCAGTGAGTGATCTTCTCTGCTGCCTCTTCTGTTCCGTATATGGCGGTCTACCCTTGATGTTATCTTCACACCAACATTATCCCTCGAAATCACAATAGATGGCTAATACTGCTATAGAGTCAATGGTGGTTCTGGCTCCTCAAGCTGTTGCGATTATGGCGAGAGTAGCTCGTGCTCAGCACACTGGCCATCCGTGAGCCCTAAGTAAGCCTCTCTTTTCCCAAATTCACTATTCCCCTCCCCTCAACCTCAATACTGATTCCAATTCAACAGCGTTCTCGTGAATTGTGCAAACACCGCTAAAGGATATTGAGCGGCGACATCACGGAAGTAAAAGATTGCATGGACATGATGGTCACGATTCTCGGCCTCATTGCTGACAAGAAGGAACTTTTGGCATGACTCTTCTACCAAAAGGATCTACAATTTTTTAACACTTCCATACTTGCGCTTTCGCTTTTTTCAGTACAGTAGCAATACCAATCATGAGCCAAAATTCAACATGTAACTTAGCTGATACTGAATTATTAATCGTGAACTGTAGACAACATGGGTGTACGGAATAGGCAAGAGTAGAAAAGGTAACTGGTCAAGATCTTCCGGTACTCTACCCGCTTGTACCCTCATAAAACATGGTTACCGGATAGTACCAGATATGTGGTATGGTCTCGAATTACGGGAGTGGAGTCAAAGTAAGCGGCGTTTGTAGTTGCGCTGTCAGCTGTAGTGATACCCTTGATCTTAGATTCAGGAAAAAGAGACAAATACGTGGTGGGATGACCACCCCCGCTCAAAACGCTAACGTGTCAGGTAAGGGTATAACAGTCGCTCAAGCTACTCTCGATGGCCCCATACCTCAAACGGAAAACGCGCCTATCTCTCTTGACAATTCAGTGCCGACTTTACAGATGCCGATACCAGATACGACAGTAGCACCGATACCTGGGGAATCGATATTGCTGGCACTGGTGGCGAATGGGTTGCCCGTTTCCTCCAATTACAAGATTCTAATAACCTCAATAATCTAGATAATATACCTGTGATACCTCTAGAGACTGAATGCGAGAGGATTGGACCAAGTATTCGGATTCTTTTCCAACCAACGACCCAAATCTCACAGATATTTATAACTACGGCGGTTAAATCCTCCATTTCCACGACGAATTCGACTCAAATGTGCCCGCTGGTTCAAAATTACACTCCTTCGAGTCTGTTCGCAACATCCTGTATCCTAATCTATCATTCAACGAAAGTACCACCGCATTGAAAGACTAATGGCGCCTACATCTTGTTCCTTATGCCGCCCATCGCTCTATTAACAGCGGGCAAGACAGCGGTCCCGCAGACCAACTTGGCTGTCATGGCTGACTGAGTTGAGAGCAACGTCGTCCCTACCACTCCTAATGCGGCACACCTCGCTGAGGAATAGGAGGACAACAATACTTAGCTCTGTGCGGCTGTGCCTGACCTCTCCGCCCTCTCTGAACAAACAATGATACCACCCAGAACCGTGTTCTTGACCCATCCTCGTGAAACACTTGGCCATCATCTTTTCCTAGTTTCAAGAAGCCATTTTACTAAGCCTTAGCGCTGTGGAGGATGCGACGGATATCAACCATTTTGTTGTTTGGTTGCTCGAAGCTTCCTACTTTTTGCTTTTCTGGGTTCTTAGCTGGATACCTTGGTTGTTTTCTGTATATAGATTCATATCTCAAATATTTTCTGTATTTGATGAAAAAAGTCGCAGTATGTTTCCTTCCTGTCTTTCATATGACGATCTTGTATCCACGAATCTTATCCTCGTATGTAGTACCCAAATAAATAGTAATGAATTATTTCCTCCCTTACTTTTTCAATCGTCATCCATCTCATCTCATCCCATCTGATTTCTCACACCAGCACACATTATCTTATGATTTCAAATAAACACCCTCCTTACAAAACTTACAAACAGCACAGATGGCCGAGTGGTTAGCAACACCACAAAAATCGCATTCAAAAATCCGCAAATATTCTCGAAAAAGAAATAAAAAATTAAAAAATAGCCAACTCCCAATAGGGAAAGGGAATTTTACCCTTTTGCAATGTTGAGCACCACCAGTAGTGCCATAAGACGTGCAACAAAACTTTTTTGGATTGAGGAGGGGCTGTGATTGGTCAGGTCAGGTGGTTTGATGGGATGGGAGGAGATGGGACGAATGTTTGGCGGAGGAAACTCGCGACTCGGACCTCAAGCGCATGCAAATTGCTGAGGGCATAAGTGCCTAGGTAGCATGCGTTTTTTAAGTTACTCTGGTGCTTATTTTTTGGTAGCTTTATATATAAGAGGGTTTCTCAGATGCTGGTAGTACAATAGCCTCTCAACGAGAATATCTCAGTGTCCCGCCCCGCTAGTATTCGTCACCCACCATCTTGCCCTTCTTAGATTTATCTACCTTGCTTATTTTCGCTTTTAAATGGCTTTTTTAATGGCCTGGAATCCTTTTCGGGCATAAAAAGCGCTTCACATGTGTCGCGGTGCCGATTATTGCAGAATTGATGTTAGGATTTTCGTCGACAAGGTCCTGTTTAGCTATAAATGACTCTGAATCTAGAATGGCGTCGGTGAGTAGTTGAGTTTCTAGGTCAAGTATTGGTCTCATATTAGGTTGATATTAATATCATACCTTTGATGATATAACCAAGATGATAGATATCAGACTTTTCAGTCCAATCCGCATCGAGAACTGATTCCTTTAAAATCTTGGGTGGGTGCTAACCGATTTCCCCAACAGCTGTCGAGGTCAATAACGCAAATTCGAAGCTCTTTATTAACACTAAAGACGAGGTTGTCAATACAGGTCACGATGCATCATTTCCATAGAGTGCAGAGCCATGAAATCCATAATAACTTGTAGAATTCAGGATTTGTACTGAGCAAGAGTGTGCACAGAAGCTCATATGTAGCGAGGGTTGAATTTTTAAAAAGCCAGTCTGCCATTAGGTTTTCGTGCGAGGCGAATAATATGTAGTGACATTGGAGAATTTATATAAGAGCCGTGCTGGCAAGCGAGAAGGTTGCGAATTTCGCTGCGGTATTTTGCCTTTTTTGACAAAGTGTGTAATCGGGTTGACGACAACTTCAGGGAGTATGGATATCTCAGATATGATATCTCCATCGTCGGATTCGAAATCTGATGGGCTGGGGCGTTGTTAAGCTATGTAACGTCGTCTTCAACTATTTCGTAATCATTTTCGCTGTTAGATGTGGGTAGATTTCGATTGAGCCGGAGGATATTGCCCGAAAGAGTGCCGGGAATTTTCGGCCAAACGAATGCATTGGAGTTCATCATCGTCAAGTTCGAATCAGTAAGTTTATATGACAGTGCCATCCATGACAACAATACTATTATCCTAATTCGGCTGACTAGCTGCAGGGACAAGATTTGGTGACTTGCGCTTTTGCTCGTATGCTGCTCGTAAACGCCGATTCTCGCCGTCTGTTCACTGTCTATCAATAAAGATAGGAAGTTTTGCCGTTGATAAACCTCTAGTGCATTTATTAAGACGCCAGTAAACATATCGTAATTTGAATTTCTACTCCGCTATTGACAATTATGAGTGGTTTTTAAGTATCTTTCTCAAAATTTGAAGGATTTGGTTCAACCGGGCGCTATTTCGAATCTCGTGAGTGGGATTGAGATAATCTGTAGTGTTCTAAAGAAGGTAAAATTTACTTATGGATGTTGATACGGATATTTGATGCTCGACTGGCAGAGGGGTCGGCTTGGCTGACGCCGCTACTGTTGAGGATTGGGGAGTTGGTGAGGTTGGGAATGCTGAAAAGTTGAGGTGATGGGGATTGTAAGGGTTACGAGGGGTGAAGGGTAGATGATTCAATTGTGAACAGAAATGAAAGATTGGTTGGGTGTGAGGAAGAGCTTTTTTGAGGGTTTAGGGAATTGGGAGGGGTTGGGAAGTTGTAAATATTTAAATTCAGAAGTCTTGACTTTGAGACTTGAGTGCTTTTAACTGTTCTCCATGCACCCTACTCCCACCAGACAGAAGTTTGAAGATGGAAATACTTTATCGTGTAGGTTCACCGGGTTGGAATTAGCAAAAGTAGGAATGACGAAGATCACAAAAGCAAATCAAAATCAAAATCATATTCTATGACCTAAACGCATAACCTAACGAGCGTGGGGTGGATATAACCCAGCGAGTGTGGATACCATTTCAGATTCAATGTCTAGAACCACCTGTGGACGGTCCTGCTCGAGTTCTGGACGTCGATGTCGATCTGTGTCTGTCACCAGATCCATGCGCCTGTCGAGGAGATCGGGATCGAGATCGGGATAGACTTGGTTTTGGGGATGATGTGCCTGATGAAACATATTGTCCCTGATGTTGGCCATGTCCAGGTGGGGTAGAAGGAGTATGATAGAAAACCTCTCTTGTGCCATCCCACCTCAAACAATCTTCTCGCCATTTACCTTTCTCTTCGACCCACTCATTCGTCTCCGACAGATACGCATACCGAGGAGTTCCATTAGGTTCTTTGTACACGTCTTTAAAGCGCTTGATACTCAAGAGTCTGGTGACTTCTGGGGCATTCAATTTCCCTGCTCCCGGGTGACTCCCATGCATATGGACACCAAGCTCAAGAGTTGACCAGTGCGCATATGGACATAGAGAACAGTGATATAGATACACTGCCGAGGGAGCACACGTCCCGCTTAATTGATGATGTATAAGCAAGTCTGTGTTGAAACTGACGCGGCACTTGGGACAGTTAACATGCTTCGCATTAGTCCTAATGTATATGTGTTAGATAGAGTCACTTCCTGAAAACAGAAGATATCGACTCACCATTTTGGGGTCCCATAATCGACGAGTTGATCATGATGCTTCCGCATGTGTACCTTGATTTTAGCATTGCTAGTGTGTATTTCGCACTTTGCTGTGTCACATTGAATAGATTGCACATGATATTCGTTGATAAGATGTTGTCTGTGAATAAGATTGTCAGAAAGTGTCAGTGGATGACTGAATAGAACTGTAGATTACCGATAATATTCTCTACTCTGGCCCCTGTCTTTCTCGGTTAAGCCATTGCATCTACTGCTCCATTTACACCACCCTCTTCCTACTAGGTCTTTCCAGTGTGAACCGTTCGCATCAAGAATGTGATCTCTTTGTTAGAATTACGGTTAGCTCGCAAAATGCCTGACTCTGTCTGATAGGGACATTTCTTACATAAGGTCATAATTGCTGGAGAACTTCTGATTGCAGCCACTCCATTTACATTGAATCTCTCGATGAGATACTGTGGAAGGCCCAGCTGTGGCTGTCTGTTGCTCAGGTGGTGGCGGCATTTGGATATCTTCAATATAATTGAAAGAACAGGTCGAGATATAGGAGCTCTGGGTTGTGATTCGGTGGATATAAAAGGGCAAGGAGTAGAATCGTCCTAATGTAAGACGAAGTTCAGATAATGTATGTGTGTTCGATGTTGTAGTGTAAGAGGTGTTCTTGGTGCGATTTATACTTGTGCAATACAGAGGAAAGATAGCTCTATTTATATCAATTGAGGGAATGTTGGTTTCTGTCTATTTGACCACTGTTCACTGACCATCGCTGCTTGTGATAGGCCTCGGATGAGGTCTAAGAGATTGAAGGATCTGGAGGTTCCACCCAATCCGGCACCAACATGACGAATTTTATTTTGCACACACATGTTGGAATATACCTTAATGCCATAGATATGTAGCATTTTTGCAGCCATTGCTAGACTTTCTAGTAATGATATGTCGCACGATATCTTCTCTCACACAAAACTGACATCGAAAGCCCATGTCATAGATAGTGCCATTATTCCAACAATGGGTTTCTGCAATCTAATGATCCACGCTTCACAGGCACGAGCTCGGGGTTACTACAATGGCCGATTTCATGCCTTGGCTGAGCAAAGAGAGAAAAAACAACAGATAGCTCAGGATGCCAGCCGTAAAAATAACCCTGATATCTCAAAATAGCTGTAGCGTGACAATGCTTGATGGTCGATGGTTCCCAATCCACTCCGGCGGCCCAGATATGGCGCCTAGTTTGGATTGGAGGACTACCAGTATCATAGTCTGGTACTTTTCTATCTCCCGCAAGTGACAGAAAAATATATGAGAGAAGATGCGTTGATCGATATCTTTCTGATTGTGGGAGATCGGAAGAAGTAAGTGCATCGGGAGGAGAAATATATGCCATGCATGAGGTGTTATCTCTAATAGTAATCATCTAAGTTGGAGATATTCTAAGAGAGATACAGTGGGGCAGTAAGTTAGCAGGTTGGTGTACTGAAATACACTCCGATCCGACGTATATGCGGTGTCGAAGATCAAAATTTGGTTCACTAGTGGTCGCAATAATAACTTCACACCACAACTTCAATCTCTAATAACTTTTCAAATATTGACCCAGTCAACTTTTAAATTTCAGATATACAATATCCAAGTAATAAATAATCATTAAATGAGCTTTCATTGGAACTGATCATGAATTGGATTTGATATAGATTTTCGAAAAAAAGTAAAATGATGAGAGAAT
Organism: Lanzia echinophila; assembly: GCA_000812885.1. Lineage (NCBI taxonomy): Eukaryota > Fungi > Ascomycota > Leotiomycetes > Helotiales > Rutstroemiaceae > Lanzia > Lanzia echinophila. Next base: position 25,294 of record JWJA01004733.1, read on the forward strand.
TATTACACCCATTAGTGGTTTGCAAATTAAGCCCCCGATAGCCGCTAGACCAACAGGTCGGGTCGGCCAGTAGGCTTAGCATTTCCAACGGGTGGAATCCGCTACTCAAGATGTTAGCATTTCTATTCTGTTTTGCCTTAAACGGAATAGAAAACTATAATTTTATGTTTATTTTTGCTAATAAACTTTATAGATTTTATTTAGATTTTAAAAACTTTTAAATTGTACATAAAAAAAAGTTCTCAGGTTCACCACCACCCTCACCACTAAGGTTTAGATTTCCGCGATCATTGAGCAAGGCTGGGGGCGGGGTACAGGTACATCAGACGACGACAATCATAATTGGGTAATTCAAAAATGAGTCAATCAGCCTTGCATAAGGCTGCAGGAATGCCGAAATCGCATCACCAAAATATATTTTCCCCAAGCTCATAATATTTAAAGTAACCACCCCGCCCCCGCCATAACTTCCTTTTCATGCCATTGAACCACAAGTACCACACAAAATGACTTCACGAAAATCTCCTTTCAATCTACAAACTTGTGCTCGTTCAAATATCCTTGCTTTAGAACCATATCGTTGCGCAAGAGAGTAAGCTTTTCCATCTATGCTTGCATTTACATTTCCGTTTAGGCAATTATGATTGTTGACTCACATCTTTCTCTTAAAATAGTGATTATAAAGACGACGGGACGAATATTCTCCTCGACGCCAACGAAAATGCCTATGGCCCCTCCCTCCCTAGCAGCACAACCTCCCTCGTGCATCCCACACTTAACTTCCTCGGTCTAAACCGCTATCCGGATCCTCACCAACACCCGCTGAAAAGCCTTCTCTGCGACTTACGCAATACGCACCACCACACCACCCAAAACCTCACACCACACAATCTCTTTCTCGGCGTGGGCTCCGATGAAGCAATCGATGCTCTCCTACGCGTATTCTGCATTCCCTCCATCGACAGCATTCTCGTCTGTCCCCCCACCTACGGAATGTACAACGTCTCCGCAGCCATCAACGACGTGTCTCTCGTTAAGATTCCCCTCCTCCCAGCACCCACCTTCCATCTCGACGTACCCACCATCCTATGCACACTCTCAGCCCCGCAACCCAAGCCCATAAAAATCATCTACATCTGTTCGCCCGGAAACCCCACCGGCGCCCTAATTCCCAAATCGCAAATCCAGCAAATCCTCGAGCATCCTACTTGGAATGGGATTGTCGTTGTCGATGAAGCTTATATAGATTTTTCACCCGACGGGTCCTCGCTCGCAGAGTGGGTTTTGGAGTGGCCTAATCTGGTGGTTTTGCAGACGGCTATATTACAAACAAGCCCGCTTTATTTACTTTCAAATAATAGTATGGATATATGAAGATGTTTGGTAAAAAAATGTCTACGAGACTATGGCCTTCGATATGGAGTTTTGAAAAAGGTGTGAATGCGCTGAATATGTCGGTTTGATGTTTACGGCTATAATAGATAGATGTAGTGGCTAGGATATGAGAATCGGGCATCTTGATGGATGTGAGGTTGAAGTGCTGGAGGAGGCCAAGAAGAAGATTCATAGAGTTTGGGGGAAGTTGTAGAGGGCAAAATAACAAGACTTAAGGAGTT
>JWJA01004734.1:0-14000 GCA_000812885.1 Lanzia echinophila
TCTTTCTTTCTTTCTTTCTCTTCGTTTATTTTTTTATCTGTCACATCAACATCGTGTTGGATACTCGTCTCATACAGAACAGCACAGCACTATACTACCATCCCGATGAAAAACACCAAAGCAGCCATAATCAAGTAGTCATCGGCAGCCAACCCCACTTTGCGAACTTTGCGGACATAAATACGTAGCCCGACGGAGAGGGAACAGATGGGGATAAGGGTCGCGGCGGCGGCGATGGCGAGTGGGGCGTGGATTTGGAGATCGGCCATCTTTTCTGTGTGGGGGGAGAGGATGTGAGAGGAGGGCGGTAATGGGACGGTAGTATAGTGCTGTGCTGTTCTGTATGAGACGAGTATCCAACACGATGTTGATGTGACAGATAAAAAAATAAACGAAGAGAAAGAAAGAAAGAAAGAAACCAGAAAACTGGTGGCACTCGATTCAACAGAGAAGGGGCAAAAACAAGCAAAATGGAAAAACGTGGAAAACAAGGATCGTGATGGTGTTGTACGTATGTAAAAGACAAAAAGAAGGTTACTTGTAACGATGGTTTGGTGGGTTACGAAAACTCGAAGAGTCTTTATATCTTAAGTACCATAGATACAAATAAATAGCACGTTTTCTAAGAGAGGGAGTTTTTAAGGATGTCTTACGTTTCTGGAGCATATGTATTTTGCGTGTGTACTTGGTGAAGGAGGCGAAAATACTGTGCTTTTGAGGTTGATCGATTTTGGGGATACACGATGGATTCTTCTTCTTTTTTTGGTTTTTGCATATTAAAGGAGATATAAATGGCGTTCCTACGCAATTATTGAGAGCGTAATAAGTTATTTAGTTAAATTTTCTATTCATCTATCCCAACCACAATACCACAAATCTCCTTCACAACTAGAAAAGGAACCGACTGCAGTACATGCCAATTTCACACATTCTTTTCCGGCAACAAGAAGGAGATGAACGCTGGATGGATAGATAGATATAACGTTACTCGAACTCGAGACACTCGGAGACTATTGTACGAGCGAATTCGAGGAATTCCGTGTGTGTATCCGTGTACCATATTTTGTGCAGTGTCGGCTGCAGGTATACTTTTAGGTTTTTCTTTCTTTCTTTCATGTTTTTCTCGTGGGAGGCCGATGCATGCCGTTGATTAAAATGTTACGAGAAGTGGAGACTGTGGAGATACGGTGTCTATATGTGTACGGGTATACATATGCATTGCAGCTACATCGATTGGGGAGTAGGGTTGTGCGTGTGTGTTCCTTGTGCTGGTGGTACTTGTTGAAATTGGCTTTAGTACTAGTATTGGTATTGGAGCCGAGGGTAATCGAACTACTCGTTGTATTGTATTGCGGTGTAGTGTTGTGCTACGGATGGGATGGGATGGGATTATGGGATATGTAGGTATATTTTATGAGTAGTGCAACGGGACTTGCGATGTGAGGGCGATAATTCCAAACTTAAGCGAGTCGAATCGGATTTCCTTTTGCGGGGGGCAAGGGGGAGGGGGTTTACTTGTACATATATGTACTATACTGTATATATGATACGGCGGTTGATGAGATGAGCCTGAGTACACTGAACTACTTACTCACTACACTGCTATTGCATACTAATGAGTTCTTTCAGCTCTATCTCAAAGAGAATGAAATCAAGAATATTTGAACAACGAAATGAAAATACGGAAAGGAGCTTTAACTTCCTCCTAACTTTTTTACTCTACTGTATCTGTGCTGTATGAAAGGTAATTCATACCTACCTAGCTGAAGATACCTAAGTAGGTAACGTAGAATTTCCTCTTGATGTGACACGACAGGGACGACACACTACACTTGCTCCACTCACTCGGCGGTACTACCGATGGTACTTATAGAGATAAGCTTTCTGCAATCTATATTCCGAGCGAAGGATTATGTTGCGGTGTTTATAGTCATTGTTAACGTCGCCACTTTTCGATTATGTGTGACTTTCGTTTTCTGTTTCGTTGCCTTAGTTTGGTTTAGTTCGAGGATGAGAGTCTTTGTGGATTAAGTGTACTGTGGCAACTTCTTATCTCACGAAGAGGTAGGCACAAAACTCTTTTGGATGACCTCTCTTATCCGGTTGTGCCTCTCTTCTTTCTACCCGCTGTTCAATAGTAAAGTATAGTATTTGATGGCATCCACCACTCAAAACACCACAGGAACCCATTTGTTCTTTGAAAGTGTTACAGACACGGAGAAAAGAGAAATATTGGACTTCCGAGTCGATTCTGATAATCCCATTTGGGAATTTGAGACCTTTAACGGGTAGGGCTTGCATATCTTTCATGCGCCTCATATAATAAATCTACTTGATATCATAGTCTTGTTACTAGAGCTTTGGTGATTAATTAATGGATTGATTTGATTGCACGGTACTGTATATAAGCATTATATTTTCCGGCTCCTTCGAAAGCTTGTTTAAGCCACTCGACGGGAAGGAATCGAAGGATTTAGTCTAGTGGATATGCGCTGTGCATCAGGACCTCAGGTCAAGTACTAATGACTATTCGAAGTGGCTAGCTCATCAGAATCGATAGTAATTTATGAAAAACTCTAAAATCTCGAATGTATCGAAGGAATTCACAGGTTATACCAAATGTTCATGAGTTTGATACTAAGAATTCTTCATTTTCCACACCAGGCAAGAATGACTGGTGGGGAAAAATTACTTCAAAGATTCGTAAATCTGTATGCACACTCTCTGGTCTAATGTTTGTATCACGATCACATTGAGTGTTAAAGATAAGAAGTCGGTGAGCTGTAGTGCGACAAGTAGCATTGTAAATAGGGGGTTAAAATTACGATTGTGTTGAGTATGCTTATAGTTCATAATATCAGACTGAACGAATAACCAGCCCTATTCAACAGATTTCCTGAGATATCCTCCACTGCAACTCAGCTTGCATACAGATATAGAACCCGGAAGTGATTGACTCTGATGCTCCTTTCCCCTAGTGAACTCAACATCTGGGACCCGCAAATTCAGTTATTCCTCGAGCCTCCTCCATGCATGCCGCGCTCTGGGGGTGAAAATATCCTTCCTTCCTTTCAACGAATCCTTATAGTTCTATTTAACGACGACTCTGGGCTAAAATCAGAGTCTAGGCTCCCCGTCTCTGCTACGGATTTCGCTACATGATTATCAGATATCGTTTTGATCAACGTTAAAAGCAAGACTAGTGAACTTACACAGAGCAGCAGGCAGACTTGCCCCGAGCAGCGCAATCGTGACGACCAAGATCTCGAAACGCATATTGCCGGATCTTCGGATTGTTTTCCGATAGAAAGAGGAATGGGGGACGTCTTGATAAGTGACTACCAATATAGTGAGTAGGAGATCGTCGAGGAGGATTTGCTCTCGCGTCGGTTTCTTTAGTGGGAAGGAAGCATTACTTGGACAGTACATCAATCTGCTTCTATCGAAGTAAATGAAGGAATAATTTATATAAGTATATTTATTATCCGAGACGTTACAACGGCGAAGAAAACTGACGGGAATATGGTGAGATGATAGAAAGTTATGTGTTTCAATCTGAGGAGGAACTCCAACACAAAACACAATCATTTGACGGCGGATTGCCGCATTGGGAAACACAGAGTGGTTATGATTGTATTTCTGAGCAATCAGAGACCTGCGATGCTGGAGTAGTTGTGCTACGGTGCGGATATTGATGCACGATCTTGTTGCTATCCCTTCTCGGTGATATCCGACTGTGGTTTCTTGTTGCTCGTTTTTCTGATACGCTTGGTTTCGCAAAGCTATTATTCTTAGCTTGCTTGACGATCCGGCTCATGCCAGCTACACGGAATCCGTGTAGCCTGGGATGCATGGCCAGTGCTCATTAAATTGTTTCATATCTTAGTCTTGTCTTTCGTACTGGAGTTCCCTATACTTGGATGTTTGATTCGCAAATCACTTGAGATACTAAATTGTTGCCATGCCTTCAATTTTATCATCATCAAACTCTTTTCTCGCTGGTGAAAAGGATGACGGAGCATCTTGCCTAGAATGTGGGAGTAGACTTTCGAGAATAGGACAGCCAAGAAAGTCGCCATCATGGGCCATAACCGTCACAATACTTGGCGCGGTCACTGTCTTCAACGCAATTTGCATGGTTTTGTTATTCAAGTCAAGTCGAACCCAGTTTTCCGTTGCTATAAACCACGACTCAAATCGTCATGATAGACCATCTCTATATAGTATGTGATAAGTCTTCTCCACAGAAACATGTGCTGACATCAGCCCAGCACCATTTACAGAAGGAATTCGCTACGAAATCGAGACCGCACCTCCAGATTATTGGAACAGCGATTTATACATGGGAGAACCATGCAACGACTCAGAACGAGCCTGGAATAGGCTGATACATCGTGCAGATCTCATTCTTCTTAAACGCGAATCATAACTAATGCATCGCAGCGGATCGAGCGCATGGTGTTCGGCTCTACCGCGAGGAAGCAGCTCGTCTTGATATCAATGAGAGCATACTTCTATCAGACAATAATTTTGCCGTAATTCTTGCCGTTCATCATAATCTTCATTGTCTGGTAAATGGCTCCTTAACCGTTTCATCACATACACTAAATTCAAAATAGAGACGAATGCGTCAGTCGCTATTCCCAGAACATTACTATCCCGACTGGACGGCCGAAGATTTCAAGCACGACCGCGAGCACAATCGTAAGCTAATTGATTGCCCTTCCGTGTTCATCAAACTCCATGCTATCTGCGACTATACGCTAACAAAATCCAAGTTCATTGTATGGAATCGCTGCGTACATCCATGATCTGCCAGCCCGATCTGGCCCCGCTTCCATACTACTGGTCTCGAAACATATGGCACGAGATGAACGCTAGCCCGCAAGTTAAACGCGAGTGTGTGAATTGGGACGCATTTTCCGAATATTTGAAGACGAGAAGTTATAACGCAGAGGATTTGGTTAGGGATTACCTGTGAAAATGCTTACGGAAGGTTGTGGATCGCTTTACGACGAGATACTGGATCGATGGATGGATGTTGGTATGGGGATATTCTGAAGTTTTACACGGAATGGATACATATTTTGGGTAGAGAGAGAACCTAATAATGATCAGACACATGCAGTAAAATAACATAACTACCTGCATTCCTCTCAAATCGATCTCAATAAAACCCAACTCTAGATTGATTAGTTTAACCCTGACGCCTTTCTCGTTTATTTCGCAACATGGTGAAAAATGGGAGCCCAAGTATGATCGGAGGGAACTGGAGGAGGACCGGCGATATGATTATCGAGGTCACGCGGCTGTGCAGGAAGTCGTTGCGCCATCAGGACATCGCTTTGGACTTGGAACTCTGGAAGCCTCGCATACGGCAAAGAAAGACAAAAAAAAGCGTTGATTGATGGACTTGGGGTATATACTCGGCATTTTTCCATCTATCTCATCTTTTGATTTTTCTGCGACACGGAGTTGATGGCGGGGAGGGGTAATGGGATACGGTATGAGGCATGTGGGGGAACAATTGTCGCCTAGATGTACAGTAATGGGATTTTTTATGCGTCTTGGGATTTATATGTATGGAGTACTGAATGCAACTATTTAACAACTCTTATTCGGGTCGTGTAATTGCACCGTGATAATAAGATTTCGTCATGGTCAATATAGCATTGAACTTTCAACCTATGCCAGCTAGTCCCAACCCCGTCCCTGATACCTATTCATCACAGCGATCTTGTTAGCTAAGTTAACTAGATTAGCATGGCCAGCTCGGCCTGCCGAGTCGTTGAGATTTGCTAATCAAAAAATATATTTTAAAAGAATTATAGGTATAGACATGATGTAGCAGCTGAGTGATGGGGAGAAGTCAACTCAACAATGTTATGTATGTACTGAAAGATTGAATAGTTCATCGTATCGCCCATCGAGGCATTGGGATGCAACATACAAGAAAGAAATACGAGAGGTAATTGGAAATTGGAACACTACCCTATTGAAACTTGCCACCAACCTGCATCGAAAGGTGGCGCCGCTGTAGGTAAGAGCAATTCAGGGTACCCTTATCCGCCGAGAAATTTCACTGTGTTGCTGAGGTTGAGAAGGGCTGTACCTTCCAGGCATGAAAGGCTAACCTTTCATTTGAATACCATTGCCAACTTACTTCTGCGCATTGCTATAATCAACTTGGATGCCTCCTCGTCCTCCAAAATTTAGCATGGCCTTAGAGGCCTCCTCGTACCAGGTGACCATGTCCTCTTATTCGTCTGCAAAAAGGCGCATGTGCGATGAAGCTTCGTCTCTACTTTCCCTTCTCCCATTTTGAAGGTGGTTGGCTATATTGAGGCTGTTGCCAGCCCACGTTTGCTTGCGAAGAGCCCTGATGGCGGCTCAGCCTACGCTGCCCTTCGCAGGAACGTGGTAGATACTGCCATTGCTAGGGGCTACGATGCCGCAATTATGGCCAAATGTGATGTGAATTGGTCCGATGATCTCGATCCCTTCAAACACGTCAAGAATTCAGCATACCCGCACTACATCAATCAATGCAACTTTCGAGTATTCCAGTCTTTCGAGGCCCAATTAGGCGAGGACTTTCAGGATTTATTGGACACTCGTCACATAGGTATTATAGTTAAGACCTACACGGTAGATCTCAGGAGGCCGGTGATATTCCTAGATTCGGTAGGATACAAGAACCCAATACTAGACTGATACTGACTTAATTCATCGTCGCAAAGCACATGACTTAAGTCCTTCCGGATCGTTATTTTGGAATGACATCCATCTGTCCAATCGCTTCAGCAACAAGCTAGCGTGGCCGATTGCAAGGGCTATGTGGTGTCTTTGATTATGATGTGCTGGCGGATATGGTGAAGGTGGGTGGTGTGTATACGGACTTATACAATGCGCTGGTACAGCGAAAGGAACATGAAGCAGACGTTGCTACCAGATGGGAGGAAGCCCATACCACAAAAGTCAAGATATCTCTTTAGAGCTTTTTTTTCATGAGCCTTAGTCTTACAGCGAAAAGCTGTTCGCTAATGACGGTATGAACAAACATTTTCGCAACACAAACACTTGTTTGGCCTTCCCAAGTTTCGACTTTACAATAAGTGATATCTAGTGCTGTTGAAGATGTGGAGGATTCAATCCAATAGTGCCAGAGCTGAGGCTCTATAATAAGCAAGCTCCCCAGACCAGCAATATGTTTTTCACGATCTAGTCAAATATTACCATCTATGGAGTATAGTCCCAGACTTCTGTCGGCAACTCAGCAATAAGCAATATAATCATCTCCAGCCTGCCCCCGCTCCTCTTCTTTGACTAGCTGAACTCGCTCGCAAAAATCCGGCAAGGCTTTGGACTCAGCATAAGCGTTTGTCAAATAGAACAGCTGAGGATGGCCAATTGCCCACTCACACACCATCCAACCTTTGACATGTACATTTGTCAGAGTAGGCGGGTCGCCTAGAAACTCAAAGCCCGAGTCTCCTGCTGCCTCCCCTTCGTCAATCACTACTGGTGACCAAAACGGCAGATTGGTCTTAGAGGGATCGTTTGCTAATCTTTCATTCTCCTCCTTGTCAACTAATCTGAGAGCCCACTGCCTCCCGGGATGTTTCCAGCTGGTGAAAAGGTGCCGATCCTCGTGGGTGTGACTTCGAAGAAACTTCGGAGGTTCTTTTGTCAATACCGCTGCATTTGAGCCTGAGCCAGCAAAGCGCACGTACATGCCACCGAACCGTGAAGGCAAGTCATTCTTTGAGAATGAGACAGTTCTGAGCCAGTGTATCTCTTCCGCCATTGTACTGTAGTCCTGGTTATGAACAGAAAGGTTTCTGGAGATCAAGTGGGGATGATGAGTGAGTTGCCAGAAGGGATGTGGCAAAAAAGGACTACGGATCTGTGTCCGTGTGGTAAAAAGCTTGGATGTAGCGCTTAGCTAGACTTATCTCCTGATATGGTAGTTCATTATTAGGCTGCTACCAAGACGAAGAGGAGTCGCCAAAATACAGAGGACGGGAACACAAAAGAACACTTGCCCTTTACATCACACAATTTGAACTTTTCACCATTAAATTGGCGGTCTTAGCCCTTTTACTACCGGTGCTGTATAGCTGTCGTTCCTTTTCTCTAACTCGTAAGCATTCTCGAAAACCCAGGCAAAGGTAGCTGTATTGCACGGTACTGAAAGTGGCACGGAAGTACTGTAAGTTGTAACGCGTACGTGATGGTTTCGGTCGCAGAAAGTGGGATATGTGGTCTAAAAACGGGGGAGTGGGCGTTCACATGTTTCATTCGTCTAGCTTGAGCCACGTGTGGCGTATCGATGACGCACATTTTGATTCAGTCGAATCAACTTTCAAAAGTTGCGTTAGTACATATCTGCAGACCAGTTGACAACTCTGCTTTGAAAGTGTCCTTTTAATTTCTTTAAATTTAGTGGTTGAAACCGCTATAAACATAAATACAAACATAAATTTTGAAGAAGATATTACAAATATGAGCAATTTACCCTCTGATTACTGTAAGTGTACCCCTCTTCCATACCAGCGAAGATACAACGTCTAACGCGATCAGACGCCATCCTCGGCGTTTCTTCGACTGCCACTCAGCAGCAGATCCGAGATGCCTACAAACGGTAATCCACACTCAGATTTGTCTCAAAACGCTGGCTAATAGTTTCCCAGCGCTGCACTAAAAACTCATCCCGATCGTGTCCCTACCGATTCTCCAGAACGACCCGAACGAACTCGCAAGTTCCAAAAGATAAACGATGCATACTATACATTATCGGAGCCATCTCGTCGTAAGGACTATGATGCAGCGCGAATGTACCATGGGTTTGGCTCAGGTGCTTCGTCGGCTTCAACATCCATGGATGCGGACGAGGAGATACCTACAAACAATGAAGCGCCAGGGGCAGGGTTCTCATTCCCATGGTCCAACTTTGGATTTTCGTCCAAAGCTAAGAATGCGGAGGAGGAACAGCAATTTGAGGAACAACAGTTTGGAGATGTGTTTGAGGAAATGCTGAGAGAAGAGGGAATGGCTGAAAATGGTGGCAGTCCCACTGGAAAGTTTTGGAGTATGGTGGGTGGAGTGAGTGGAGCTGCTATGGGATTTATCGTTGCAAATTTCCCCGGCATGTTAGCTGGTGCTGTTGCGGGCAATAGATTAGGGGCCGTAAGAGATGTTAAGGGAAAGAGCGTTTATTCTGTTTTTCAGGTAAGTGTTCGAGTGGTCTCTTCGACTCAATACATACTAACACACGATGTAGGAACTTCCTCAAGGAGATAAGGCAAGGCTGTTGAGCCAGCTTGCCGCAAAGGTTTTTAGTCATGCTGTGGGATCTTAGACACATGGAATGAATGGTTTGGGAGGTTTTAGTATTCATGACGCAATCTGGGATATTTGTTCGGCGTTTGGTCTCAGCGATTTTGATATATATGGATCGGGATGCGATTGAATTGAATCTGGGGACCGGTTACAGCAGAATTTTATCATTTATATAGATATCCAATACTAGTCTTTAAGGCAACTGATGTTTACCAGCCTTCAGGTGGTTGCAATAGATGTCATTAGTCATTCCTTAGTTTTCCATCATTTTCAGCTCAGCGAACTACTAGGTAAGGTTAGGATTTGCCAGAAGAAAAATACTCTTGTCAAGAACGGCAAGACAACAGCCCTTGTATATAGGTGCAGTAAGTCGACCAATAGATAGTTCAGACTTCCAATCGAACATGAAACGACTATGTAGGTAGCCAGCAACTATATACGTCTTAACCTATCAGATCCCAAGTTTTGCATGTTCAATCAATACACAAATCTGCAAATATCTAAGAGTTAAGTACTCCACCAACATCTAGAGCTCAAAGACCTACCTCCAAACCCCGCCAAATTCTCTACTCGGTACACGCTCCTCATCCAATAAAAGTCTTCTATCTCTCACGACCAATGAAATAGATTTTGATGCTCTCTCCGAGTAGCCAAAGAGTACATTAGTTCATAATCTCGTGACATTATACCTTGCAATCTGGGATCTTTTGTGCATTAGTGCAAGCAGAAGCTCTCTTCACCGCCAGATATTAAGGGGCTGGGATGGCACTGTTCAGCCCCCAAGATCCACATATTCCTTATGAAGCTTACGTTCAACAATAATTGATCAAAAGGAACCACTTTCTCCTCCACTTTCTTGTCTTGCATTTTTCGCATTTGCAAAGTGATTTTCCGGAGAAGAGAAAGCCAAGCTCGTGGGATAAAGTGCGATAAAGTGCGATAAACGTGAACGGGACGTCGATTGAACATAGCGGCAATCTTATAATTATAATTTGCAATTTCTCGGAGTTGAACCCCTCCAGTTCTGTCTCAATACCAACTTACAGTGTTACAATTGCAACCATCAATTGCTTCACATTCGTTCGCTCACAGCAATCAATATCAATCACAACTTGAAAAAACATAAATCGCAACAATGGGTTGGTTCGATGGTGCATCCGATGCAGGTCGTTCAACAACATCGCGACGCTCTTCTTCAGGCCACCACAAAAAACACCATTCTTCGTCTACGCACCACAACAGTACCCCTAGCATCCTAGGCGGTATTATTGGAGCTTCTCCGAAAACCCACCATAGTCGTGAACGCTCGAGAAGTCGCACAAGGAGTGTTTATGGGGACTCGAAGCATAGTTCTTCCAAGAGTAGCTTCTTTGGTAAATAGCTTCCTTCTTTTTCTACTTAGCTTTCCTCAATTGTCTTGATTTCCTATCGTGTCTTGATAGCATGTACTGATTTTTATTCTCGCAGGCTTGAACTCTCGTCCTACCTCCCACTACAAACGTTCACCTCGCGATGGTTTCGTAAAACGAATGTATGTCAAATTACAAAGGCTGCTTCGCGATTTGCTTTACTACATGAAGCGACATCCAATCAAGGTCTTCATGCTTGTAATTATGCCACTTATAACCGGCGGTGCACTTGCTGGGCTCTTGAAACGCTTTGGTATTCGTTTGCCGGGCGGGCTGGAAAAGATGATGGGAGGACATGCAAATAGCAGAGGTCATGGGGGAAGCAGCTATGATTATGAGAGGAGTAGAGTAGAGTCGACATCTGGACTGGGAAAATTGGGCTCCTTGGCTAGTGGTATGGGGGGTGTTGGTGGTGCAATGAGAATGGCGAAGATGTTTATGTGATTGATGATATGATGAGATGAGATACATGGTGGGGGAAAGGGAAGGGAAATGAGTGAAGGCGTTTTAGTTTCTTATTTTCTTCATAGATACCAATTTGGGATAGGGGTTTTTATGTGTTGATGCTTTCTGCTCTTGTTTTTTTCTCTCACTTATTCGAAAACTGCTTTTTGGTGTTCGTTCTCAAGGCGTTGTTTCCTTAAGTGCTCCTTCCTTTCTCCTGTTATCCATACTAGGTACCTAGTATGTGCCTTCCCTCTTCAGTTGTTCCTTCCTCACCATGACCACCACCAGTCTTCAAATTTGTCATCAAGCATTGATGCCAAACCTCATTTCTTTTCATTTATCCTTTCTATTCATTTTTCTTCTCATCTCAACCCCCGCTCACAAACCTCTCCCATCCATTCTCTCTAAAACAATACTCCCGTATCAATCAATACTATGGCCAAACAAGGAGCCATGGATTGTTCAGTAGAAAATGAGAACGGGATTGCAAATCCTGGTTTGAGCAAACTGTAAGTTAACCTGTGAGATTTGTATTTTCACTTTGTAATTGGTGATCTTTAGCTTCGATGAATGGTCACATAGAATCCACTATCTATCTAACAAGTGCACCATCATAAAAGATATAAACACTCTTACTGGTATGAGATATGGGTAAGTTACCATTCATATTTCTTCATCAACACCGATTAATTGTTTCCATGATAGGGAGGCTCAAGATGAAGCAGCACAAAAGAAAATGGATAAGTTTGCACACCGTATGAAGAACCAATATGCGGAGTTGCAAAAGACCGAGTCCTGTATGAGCGTTTATCAAGAGAGAGAGAAAGCAATGGAGCTTGCGAGCCTGGAGTTTCAGTAAGTTATCATCGGTCATTGTGATTTTTGCATTACCAATTCAAGCAGGATGGGTGACACGATCTGTTTCTTTTGAAACATCAAAAGAAACAGATCGTAGAGATGCTCAAGGCTGGCGAGGAGTACTTGACTATTGCCGAGGGAAAGCTTCTGTAAGTCACGATTCAATTGATATTCTTTCAAATGCTGATTTTTCTAATGAAGAGATGCACGATTGAGAATGAGAACTCTCAAAGCTGTTATTGAGAAGGGCTGGTTTAACTGATTGATGGTCTTTCAAATTTATCTTGCTTGTGATGGCTTGCAAGAGGGAGAATGGAATGTCTTAAAACATGTGATCAAGGTGGGATAGTTATGGGTCAAGTGCAATTTAAATGGAAATAAATTTGCTTGTAGTAGCTATATTCAATGATATTAAAAGCCTGGATGGAGGACTGTTGCTATGGATTTATATCGAGCCCTTAACTACTAGTACTAGACAGTACTGGTCATATTGCGCTCTCTCTGTTAATTGGCTATTGTGATAGCTTATGACCCACCTCAACCCCAACCCTATTAGCGGTGCGGGGAAATACACTGATATTTGATGATGGATTACGATTTGCCTACGAGAAGGGCCCTATTTACGCTGCTTATCATATCATATAATACCATGGCATGCATCAATATTAAATCACTTAGAAACAAAACCACTTAGAAACAGAAACCCCAAACTTCTCTTTTTGCTCGTTTTGTAGATCTTATGTAACCTTAACAGCAATCACACGCAATCACCACTTTCACTTAAATCACCAAAATCTAGATTCTACCAACCAGTATCAAACCAACACTTCTCAGCCTCAAATCATACCTCTCTCTCTCTGTTTATTTATATAACACAATAAACAAACAACCCCACACCATCCCCATCCCCAAGATGCCCACACCCACACCAATCCAGCTCCTAGACGGCGGCCTAGGCACCACCCTCGAAGCAAACCACAACTGCCACTTCACGAGCGAAACCCCACTCTGGTCCTCGCAACTACTAATCCCTTCATACCAACCCTCTCTTACTTCCCAAAACCCAGGCCCCAAAGTACTTCTCCCAGATCCCGAAGCGCTGCTCACAGGTCCCGAATTGCAGCTCACAGGCCCCGAAGTCCTACTCAAGGCGCAAAAGGCCTTCGTTACTGCTGGCGCAGATATCCTACTTACGGCCACTTATGGCGCTAGTTTTGAGGGGTTTGCGAGATCGGGATTTCATGGGAAGGAGGAGGTGGAAGGGATGATGAGGAGTGCGGTTTTTATTGCTGAGGAGGCTATTGCGTCGAGAGATGAGTGGGAGAAGGCTAAAATTGCATTGAGTCTAGGTGCGTATGGAGCAATTATGAGTCCAAGTCAGGAATACGCGGGGATATATGATGATGATCATAAGACTGTAGAGCAATTACGCTCCTGGCATTTCGAGCGTCTTTCTGTTTTCGCAAGTGTGCCGCATTGTTGGGGGAAGATTGATTATGTGGCTTTTGAGACGTTGCCTTTGGTTGTGGAGATTAGGGCTGTGAGGAAATGTATGTTTGATATCGCGGGTGGTAGGGATTTTGGAGCTCCAAATGCAAAAGAAAGAGAAAGAGGGAGAGAAGAGAAAAAATTCTGGATCTCTTGTGTATTCCCCGGCTTAGACGAAGAGAATTGGGAGAACTTGAGTGACGGGAGTAATATTTTAGAAGTAGTGAAAGCGATGTTGGGAACGAGGGATGGGGAAGCAATGCCTTTTGGTGTGGGGATTAATTGTACGAAGGTGATGAAGATGGAGGGGTTGATATTGGGGTTTGAGAGGGTGGTTGGGAGGTTGTGTGGTAGTGGGGAGTTGGAAATGGATAGGGGGGATTGGCCTGCGCTGGTTATTTATCCGGATGGGACGAGGGCGGGTGAGGTTTATAATACGGTGTCGAAGGTTTGGGA